>BGNK01001992.1:0-31637 GCA_003297005.1 Symbiodinium sp. clade A Y106
ATCTAAGAACCAAAATTTAGTATGGGGGGGGGCGTGGCTAGTAGTACTAGTAGTAGTAGTAGTAGTAGTTGTTGTTGTTGTTGCTGTTGTTGCTGTTGCTGCTGTTGTTGGTGCTCCTGTTGCTGTTGTTGCTGCTGTTGTTGTTGCGGTTGTCGTCGTCGTTGTCGTCGTCGTCGTTGTTGTTGTCGCTGTCGTGGTTGTTGTCTGTTGTTGCTTGCGGGGGTCGGAAAAAAGGAAGCGCCGGATGACTACTTCTCGGGTGCTTCTTGAACGTTTCTGCGCACCAACCTTGAGACCCTAAAAGAACGGACAAAATTCTCGAGGTGAAAGTCGTGTGGTTTGCTTTCGAGAACAAGTCCACAAACAAAGACAAACCGTGATGTCAGCTGTGCGACCCACTGACTGCAGAATGCAGTCTGCTGCATGACACAACAAGGGCCGCGACCTTTTGCTGCGTGTGCTACCGAGAGCCGCATGCTGCAGGTTTGAACTGCACATGTAACTCACACAACAACTCGCGAAAGAACTGCACGGGCTCACAAGTCAGGCGTACTGGCTAACTTTCACAAGCTCCATGTGACATCCGTGAGGCTGCGGCTGCAAATTGGTACGAGACCACCGAAAACTCGAAAAATCAGGGAATTGGAGTCCGGGTTCGAAGTTGGGCTTGCACTAGGGGTGTTCGTACACAGAGCAAAGCGCTCAGATTCTTCAAGGGTCAGCTGCACCAGAAATAGCACAGGCAACGCGAACTTTAACTTATCAGACTGGCCGCCGTAACCCGATAGATCCCGCACCACTGGGCTACTCAACTCTCACGCGGCTTCCTTTCACTCTAGACTGCTTGCCCAGCCTGGAGTTTGGCAGAAACCTTTGCCAACCCCTTGCCCTCAGGCCTGCGGGATGTCGTCGTCGGACACCGCGCGTCCATGTTCGGACCTTGCCGCTCTTCGGTTTTTGCACGAGTCCGCGGTCTTCACGGTCCGAGACGTCAGCTCTTGACCAGCCATGTTCGCTGGCGTCGAGCCTTGGAAGAAGGCTGCGTTTCTGGCCCGAACCATCTTCAATCCAACTAAGCATTTCACGAGTCCATGTCATCGTGTTGGCCAGCCTCGAGGGCGGTGAGTGTTATCTGCGGAACATCTGGAAAGCAGGCACTTGTCATCCACCGCAAGGTGCTCGCCGTCTGCACGGAAAACAAGCGCAAAGTGTCGACACTCTGCTAGCGAGCTTGCAGGGAGAATGGCTCGAAGGTGAAACGGGTGCTGCTTGCTGCTTCACAGCCCTACTCGACGGCAATGCCACCGGCACCCATCAGAGATGCAGACAAACTCGTGGATGTTACAGAAAGTCGACCCGCGCTGGTCACATCTGTCTCTGCACTGTCCGTGAGCTCGTAGGAAGAGTCCTTTCCCGATCAAAAGTCGAACTGCTTCCTACTTCAAAGTACGGTCAGAAATCGATGCGGAAATGACCGTGCTCTAGCACGCGCCTGCAAAGGACGGGCCACTGGTCCTCCGAGTTTCAAAGAGAAAGGCAATAGGCACTCAAGACTGCTCCGAGGCTTTGGCCGTTCTTGTGTTTCCATCCGAAGATACCACCACCTGACATGTCGTTGTGCAACATGTGCACGGTACGACTTCCAGAAAAATCACCTACCAAGCCAGCCTAATAAAGGATGAGCCGACTAAGCAAACGTTGCAAGTTCTTCTCCAGGCGGCGCAAGCGTCTCACACGCTCCACTTTGATGGTCTGGTGTCCAGCTCGTAAGAGCCAGCGGCAAAAGGCACGGCATCTGGAGAACGGGGTGGCCACTTCACCTTGGCACTTCAGATTGCAGATCAAGGGAATCAGTGAGCGTGGTTATGAGGCAAAGTGTCAAATACACACGCGTGGCCTGTGGTTGCACGCTCGCTCGGGTGATCTTCCTGCCTGGGTTGCTTTCATCTGTCGTGTCCTTGTGGTCCAGGCTGTGTTTGCCCAGGTGGACCCTTCGGATGGATTCTCTTTGCTAATTTGTATGTGCTAGTACGGGAATGCGGCGGCCTCGCTTACCCACTAAACGAGATCCAGATGGAGCCAGAATCATCACTCCTGTTTGGGTGCTTCTGCTGCCCAGAAGTTCATTCCTCACCAGGTTGAAACAACCAAAGGGCACTAGGAAGCCCGCTCAACCCTTATCAAACTATAGTGACGCTTCCGCACGTTCTGGGAACGCATGCTCCTCCAGTCGGGTCTGCCGGGTCCACAAAACACGATCCTCCGCACATGAAGGTGTTGCTCCACATTGCCTTGCTCAAAAAACCGCCCCCACACCTGAAAAGCCGAACCTTGCCGGTCGACCGAAAGCCTGCCCCCTCCCTCCACACCCAATGAACATAACACGAACATGCTGATTTCCTGACCTTGCCGACTTACTAAGGCAGAACGAAACTCAAGCTCCCCGCCGTGTGGTTTCATGATTTGTTTGCAACTGGGCTGCTATATACGATGATCGGCTTTGTGCGGTGTTTCCTCGCCAGACTTGCATGACATCGGCCATCTGGTGCATGGACGCACTGGCGGATCATTAATCCACCGGTGAGCTGAAAGAAGAAATCTAATTTGGTCCCGGTGTCAGAAGTTTATGTATCAATTGGTCATCGGCGGCCATGAACACGTTCACGAGGCCATAGTCCTGAATGCAACACACAACGTGGTTGTCCACAAGGCTTCGCTGGCCGTGTGCCGAGGCTCGATAATTTCTGGAAGCGGTGTGCAGAAAGCATCTGCAATGTGTCCGGCAGCAAAATCACGGCGATCACGAACGTCTATGAAAATCACACCTTCCTCCTCCTGGTGCAGCCGTTTAGCTGTCTCCAATCCGATCCATTTTACCTCCTCAACATCCTCGGCACATGCCCACAGCATGCAAACATTCTGCATTCCAAACATAGTTGCTACAAAGGGTCGCCCCCGAGTCCATCAGAGATCCACATCGCACCGTAATCATCAAACTGCTGACCTTCAAATTCTGCGACCTGCTTCTCTATCTCTGGGACGGTTGCTTCCCACCACCATTGGAAAAGCTCGTCTTCTTCTTCCTCGTCAAACAGCACCTTCAGCACAAGCAAGGGCTGGCGACTGAGCATGCACTGTCGCTGATTGTCGCTGTGTCATTTGAAGCTGTCTGTCGAGCCACCTTCTCCTCCATGTCAGGGGTGAGCTTGCCAAGAATCCTGATCACACTGTGGTCGCAGTGAAAAGCTGTGTGAACATGCGGACTTTGCCAGGCCAGAGCTAGAAAGGCCATATCAAGTTCCAGTTTAAGGGCAGGTCCAAAGCAAGCGCCGTTGCTGTCTCGTGTCCATCAGTGTTTCGAAAGCTCCGTAAACCTTTCCTTGCAGGTTGTCTGACTCAGCACGTCAATTACGCAATGTCTGAAATGTGCGGGAATCTTAACTCATTACGGACAGAGCTGCGAAATGCATCTGCCGATTGCGGATGCTTGTTCCTGAGCAGAGCTTGCCGCAGCTCCCAATGTGACAGACAGGAGAGCGTTGCAGCACTCCCGGCCAAGCAACTTGTCCGGATGCACTGAGAGCGATATCTTTCTGTAGGCTTTCTTGAGAACACTCATGTCCGTAATCAGTTGTGGAGGAAGATCCAATACTTCGAAATCGTTTCGCGATTCCAGTACTCCTCAGCCGAAATTCACTACTACCGTGACCACGCCCGCTGGACGAGCACAAACAATGAAAGACTCTTCAGCCTAGCCTCTCTCTATCGCCTTGTCATACCAGTACTGAGGATCCAGTCTAACTTCGTAAAGCTTGCGCTTTGCCTCACCAGCACCGAGAAGCACGATCTCGTCGCCATTGCCCACCTGATCCCGCTCGATCCTGGCTAAGCAAATCCAGAGCTCGAGTTCGGTTTTTGGATCAATCTCACGTGGGACGCTTTCGTTGACGCTGACAACACCCCGACCTTTCAGCAGCACTGCCTGGGCACTTCCTACCCCGACCCTTCTGCTTCGTCCATCCACCTCCCCATGCCAATGCCGACCTCTCACTTACTTGCTTGCAGGGCGTTCGGGAAGTGGGTCGCGTGTCCCTCCTCCCTGCGCGCTGCGCTACGCCACTGTCCGTGTCTGGTGAGAGGTGACACTGCGAACCTCGCCCTTGAGCTGCCCCTATGACCCCAATGCACTCAGCTAACCCTTCTAAGGAACTAGTAGCCTCTCACTCTCTGTCTCAGACTTTCCTGCCACAGCTGAATGCCAAGCAGCTGATCCGGATGGAGCTCAATGTTGTCCTGTACTTGCTCTGTGCTTTTTGGCACTCGCACTCGAGAGGCTCAGGCGAGGGTTCTGAGGAGTTAAGTCGACTTTCGGCCTTTGGCTCTGTGCTTCTGGTTGAGCCCGGGTAAACTTCAGCCAGGTGCTTGTCAACTACGCACGGCTTTAGAGAGACCATAACGGCTAAATAGTACTGATGGAGCTCATGAAGACCATCGCTTCTGCCACTGCCTGCAACGCATGGTGCACTTCAAAAGGCTACGTGATTGAGGTCCTCCTTCAGCAAAAGGAGGGTGGCACCCTCTGCCTGTAGGCCTACACTCTTGTCGCTAAGGATCACCACTTTCCTGAGATTGGATGGCATTGGCAGTGCCGGAGGACACGTATCTTCCGGCCAAGCTGCACAGAGTAGCGCCCAGTTCCAGGATCGAATCCCATGATTGCCCCGTTCTTGCCGTTGTACTTCTGGTAGTCCTCCCTTTTCAAGGATAGGATTCGCACCTTCTTTCCTCACTCTGCAGGACCAAAGAAGCACGGACAGTGAGGCAACTCGGTACGCTTGACATTCTGGCATGCCGCAAGCCAGGAGTCCGGTGGCAATCTTTTGCTGGAAGCCTCCCTGCGGCGCAGCTTTGGAGGCTCTTTCCGCTGAGGCATCCTGTGTGCTGTTGCCGTTCTTGTCCGCAGTCTGTTTGCGCAGGAGCTCCTGGTTCTCTGCTACCAGCTGAAAATCGCCATGGAAATCCGTCAAACGGTGACCCCCCACCTTCAGGCCAAGACGGACCGTGACCTCGAGGGCTGGCGAGAATGACACGGAAAAACCTGACTCTCGCCGAGGCGTTCGCCCAGCCGCTTTCTGGGCCGAGGCCCTGGAGCCTTCGGTAGCGGAGCCGCTCACCCACTCGCTCCAGCTCCTCTCAGCACGGCACTTGCGTCCTTGCCTTCCCACGTGAAAACTTCACTGACAGCACGGCAGAAAGCACGACTTTGAACTGAACTCAACTTTGTTTCTAGGTTGGGCCTGCTGCCGCAGGCACGGCCCGTGTTGTTTCGGCAGTGAGACTAAACACAGGTCGCATGAGTTCTCGCTGTTCCTGCAAATGTTGGGTGCAGGCGCTGAAGGACACCAGGCTCAAAGTGAACAGTCAGCTGTGTTGATACCCGAGTTTTGATATGCCTCAGACCTCAACCGTCAATAGTACTACTGAATACTACTCAATGGAATCAATATTTCAACGGTCACTCTTCGATCTACTACGCGCTACGTCACAGTTACACTCTCGCAACCCGGGCACGCCAGACGAGGTCTCTGTGTTCGTGTGCACAACTAGACCGACTACTCTACTTTGCCTTCAGTTGAGAAGTTGGGTTTGCGACTGTAACAGCCGCACCTCACACATCCTAGGACTTGCAGTTCAGCCAAGGCTGGTTCACATCATGCAACATGCACGGCACAAAACGCGGGGTCTTGCTGGGGAAGTGGTGAAGCTTGGCTCATTTCCTGGGTGGCTATCATGGGGCTTGCGGGCCGCTGCGGGCCGTCCTCCACAACAGCACCGGTGGAGAGCCGCTCACTGCATGGCTGCGAGCTGAGCTCGCTTCCCTGGCGAACAAGAATGCCACCTCAGATTCTGGTGCAGGAATCCCAAAATGCCGACATAGAGTCAAAGGTGGGTGCATTCGAGCAACCAACGTCGCCACCGCCCACGACTTCCCAGACGGCCGCCGGAGCCATGGCGAAGCTTCATGGACAGCAAAAGACTCTTTGAGATCAGCTTCGAGTAGCTTTGGTCCACTCGCCGTGGTAAAGCTTTACTGTCCTACACTGTTTTCTGTTCGACTGAAGAGTCTGCTGAGTGCCCCGGCTGCGGTGAATGGGCCAAGCTCCATTGCACTTTGCCGACTTGGTCCAACATCGACGTTGATCTTGAATGCAAGAAGTCACGGAGCAAGACTCATGCGAGTAACTTGTCGCAATCCCGGCCAAGTCGTGGCATTGCGCAAGCTGCACAACGTCCGAAGATCTGCTGCTGGCTCCGCAATCTCCACCGTGCTGCAGAAAGGAATGTAGGCACGCATCAAGATCAATCAGAGCTCACACCTTGCAGTGTGACTTCTTAACTAGTGTCCGACACAAACTCGTCGACATGTTCTTGCATTCTTGCAAACCAGCGACCAACGAAATAGAGCTTCAGCTAGAGTGTCTTCAAAGCTGCCACTGACAATCAATGGACTAGGTGACTAGGTGGCTGTCTAATCTGCATGCACACAAGGCCTGACTCGTCACTGCTTTCCGACTCTCTGTCAGCATCTCGTCCATCGAGATCAGCAGTTGCTGGGTCATGTGGGGCACCTCGCAGCACTGACAGCATCAGTTGCAACGAGCGATCGCACACTGCGCGGTTTATCCTCAACCCACGACGAGAATGGCGAAGCTAACATCTCCTCGCCGCCTCGCCTTCAAAGGCCATGGAAGCGCGTGTATTTGAGCTCATCTGCTCACTCAGCCGCAGTAGAGTGGAAGGGGCGAGCAAGTACTTCTCGGCCTGAGGTTGACTCGGGCCAAAAAATCGCCCTCAGCAAGAAGAGAAGAGACTTGACGAAAGTGGCAGTTATGGTTTGAGCTGAGCTGCGCCATGTGATGTGACTTCAGAGGACAAGTCCAGCACTGCAGTGCCTGGAAGTGGCCCAGAAGGCCCTGAGAGGCCGAGGGCGTCATTGGCCATCGCCGACATTGCCGGCTCCACAGAGAACCAGGCGTGAGCCGTCTCACCCAGCCGGAAATAGTTCCGCAGGATGCAGTCCTGCACACAGATCTCGGATTGAGCTGAGGGTTGGGCGCCCGGCCAAAGCAACAGCAGGGCGCTCCCGCATGCTCAAGTTACTTGCCAGGGTGGCATGCGCCGAATGAGCCTCTACTTTGACTAGTCGCCGGAGTGACGCATGTTAGCTTCCTACCACTGGACAACAAAAGTCACTGCGAGTCCCAGGACATCCTGTGGCCAGTGATGCGATGGAGACACTGTTGACAATACGGGGTCCTGCTGAGAAAACAGAACGTCCAACTGCTGGACTGAGAGCCTAAGCGGTGAAAAGCACAATCCAACAACACACTTGAACAAGTTTCTCACGGTTTCCCAAGCTTCCTTGCAGAATTTATCCGGAGAACGCATGAACAAGCAGAGTCGGGAGCTGGGGCTCGGGGCCCTTGCCACAAGCTGCAAACATCTAGGGACGATCTGTCACTGCAATGGTAGCCAATGCCAATTTGCACGACGTTGCGAATCTAAGCTGCATTCGAGATGCTTTTGCCGATCGAACTCTTGACCAGGCTGCAAAGAATCCCAAGCCACGGCAGCACCGAGCAGAGCCACATACCTCAAACATAAATCTGCAGTCCTTTTGGAGCCGCTCAACATGGCCGAGAACAATGCGTGCGGAATAACCCGACACATGGACAGAACCAACTATGCAAAAACATATCACATGCTGCCACACTGCATGTGCGTCAGACGTCTAGTAATAGTAGAGCCTCATCAAATCACATGTTCTAGCATTTGTTGAAAGGCAACAGTTGCCCGTCTAAGGTCTTCGATGCTTTCGAAAGGTTTGTCCATCCGCAGAACTTGCGACCCGACCAGAAGCTCGGACATGGCGAGAGTATCTAACTGAATACATGAGGACAGTCTAGGAGTCTAGCAGGACGAAGCTCCACTTCATGTCGGGATCAAGTGGTGTTCGATCCATCCTCGAGCTCGCAAGTTTGGCATGAGGGACAGAGGGACCAGCCGAAAGACTGGAAGGGTGCTTTTGGACTGAGAACACAGGTGTCATGTGAAGGCACACAGCCAAAACGAGACGCAAGCAGCCGTTGTGTCTCGACTTAGCCGGCCCGATCTCCCGGCCAGCATGGCGGTTGAAGCCGAGCGTGGCCGATGCAAATGACTCCCAGCTCAAGAAGGGCGAGCCTGCTCGCAAGTCTCCGAGAGCCGTCATTGTTGTGCTAGCTGCGGGATCACAAGATTTCAATCTGCACTTTGTTTTAACTGTTGACGCACACGCGTTAGCCACGAGTGTCCGAAAGTGCAGATATGACGAAGCAAGACTTGGCATGCCTGCCCCGAAATTTCTCGCAACCTCCAATTTGGTGCTATGGCAGCAAACTTGCCACTCGGCTACTGGACGTTGACCGCCTTTGCCAGGCTGTCTCGAAGTGCAGTTAGTGCCACTCGGCAGCCAAGGCTATGAGCCAGGATGACCACGGAAGAACAGTTCTCACAAAGCAGCCGCAGCAGCGACCCAAGCAGATGAGCTGCTTCTGTCGCTTTTACGCCTTGGATCCGTTGCGCAGTCTTGTGCCTCTGAAGACGCTTGTACCATATTTGCCAATGTTGCAAAACGACCGGGCCCCCGGCGGGCCTTGCTGTAGGATTGTTTTCCCTTGTGCGAGGGCCAGACAAATGCCAGCACCGAGTGGTTGCGAAGGATGGCACACTGATGAAGTACCCGGCAGGTTTTCACAACACGAAGGGTGCCATATCGGAACCCGTGCCTAAGCCCGCAGCGATCGCTACAGAGTACTGCTCAGAGTCACTATCACAAGCAGTATCTACGTGTAGCAGTCACTGGCTGGAATTGCAGCATCGATAAAATTGCATGCATGGCGCACGAATACCACTACTTCGCGATGCTGTAGAGGTTCTGGCAGACTTGATGGTGCCAGTCCAGCCTGTCCTGCCCCGTCCGAATACGGCGGCATCCTCGCACCCGTCAGAGATCACTTGCAACTGCGTAGTCTAGTGAGTCTAGTGCGCAGTGCTGGTGTTTGCAGACTTCTTGGACTAACTTCAGCCTGGACTCAGCCAGCAACGCTCCACGAACGGCAAGAACACATCTCGTATGGCAGGAAAGTTGACGACAGTGGTGGGCCCGTGGAGCTTCCAATGCTCCTGTTCTTGCCGGCCATCGCCGCATAAGCTGGAGGCCACGCGAGACATATTTAGGTTGTTGCAGCCAGGCATCTGCCGCCGCAGCGTGGAGAACATCAGGCGACACATGCATAAAGCGGTCGTGGTTGCCTCCTTGGCCAGCGAAATCGAGCCAGCCGCACTCGTCTCTCGCCACCAAAATTTCTAAGTCCTGACGACCTGCGAGCAGGCCTGGAAAGTATCAACTTTTGGCCGTGCTGCGAAGGAAGCGTTTGCAGGTCCTTCCCTTGTCACAAAACGGGCGGCAGTCTGGCATGTAGAGGACGAACCTCGGCTGCACGGCGGTCGGAGGCTGTAAAGTGGTTGAGCGCATGTAACTCAGGCTACGAGTCGAGCGAGACAGGATGCCTCTTGGAGAAACGCGACATGGAGTCCAGTCCGCGACAGCTGGCGATCCACAGCAACTCGCTGGAAACTGGAGCAGGCAAGGCTTGTACCTGGCAGACTGGACAAGACCTCCAACAAGGCTTCCACAAAGAGAAGGCCTCGGGCCTCGTGTGCAAGCTCCGCCGCTGTTGGTGCTTGTTGCCCCATTGGGAGCTCCTTGACCGAAGCTGACTCGGCACTTGGCGAGCATTCGCAACTTCTGCGGTGGAACACCCATGGCGTCGGAAACACATAAGGCAGAACGTGCCGGGACCCACAATGATTCTCATGGTATGTGCAAGAATTTCTCAGAAGCCTGTCGCGATGACTTCCACCCCCGTCTCACTGTCAAACCTTCCGGGTGCTTTTGCCGTTGCCTCCTCATGATGTGAATTCGAAACTTCTTACATCTTCTTACCTGAGCTCCAAACTCATAATTAATGATGTGGAAATTGCAAAATCAACTCTACACCCATACAGGACAATCCAAACCTGAAGCCAGCCTTGAGCCAACTCGTCTGCTGCATCGATCCATGTGTAACGCTGCGTGCTGAGACGCTTCAGGACTCAGTCATCCGGCCAGCATCGCGAAGAAGTGTGAGCTGAAGGCGTGGACTCGCCTTACTGCATCCGGACGCTTGACTGCGGCACTAAGCTTCGCAACAGTGCCCGGGTCAAGGATACGTGCTATAGCCAAGGTCTCAACCAGCCCCCAAGAACTTGAACCTAGGGGGCCACAGTTAAGCATGCTTAGGCTAAAGTGATGCTCAAACTCGCACCAGGCCATCGGCAAGCCGATTCACGAAAAAATCCAGGAGAGAGTCGTTGATGTGCTGGCCATCTTCCAGTCTTACCTTCTCAGCTTCGCTCAGATGCGGAGAGACTCGGTGCAGTGCTCCGATTGCTCCCCGCCCAGTCTGCCATGGAGAGACTCGGCACTGTCCCTTAGCCACAACAATACACAAGCATGACTCATGACTCATGAGAGAAATCAGACGCGGGTCCTTGCAAGGCACTTAGGGCTCTGCCGTCCTGCTCGGATCTGCGCATAGGCCGGGCCTTTCACCATGCAAACTACACAGATCCTGACTCCAATTGCCATTGCCACTGGGTCACTGGGTGCTGGGCAATAGCAGACCAAGTGGACAGAATGCTCCGACCTCAAGTTCGAGAACACTTCGTGACTGGATCGAAGCTTCAAACTGACGAGTTGGAACATCATGCACACCGGGGACAGTGGAAGCACCGAACAATCAACAAGAAATGATGCCCTTTTCAAACCCCAAGCGCCAGACCCTTCTCCAACTCTTCCCACAGGACTTGCAGTGCCTGCAACGAGGCTGCGGAGCAGCGGCATACGAGGGAAGCCACACCCGCAGCGGCAACCTCGCCTTGCTCTGATGCTCCGCTTCGGCTTCTGCTGCTTGGAAAACCTCCGCGGCGCCACGGTCCTGTCCGCTCTCCTGGCCACAGCTCCGCAGAGCTCCGCTAGCCGCTGCTAGCATCCGCTACTTGACTTGTATCACCGGCTAGCATTGCCGGCTTGCGCTCAGCCCAGCCCACCTGACCAATCTCCTTCCGAAGGTTGACGACAGCTGCACATGCAGCTTGGCTACAAGCTGTGCGAACTCGACACCGTGCCTGGTCTGCTCGCACGACAAATTTGGAACAATGCTGCCAAACGACATGCTACACTCCACGACCGCCTCCAATAATGCCAGGCGCTTTGCCTGTTCCATGAGCACCTGTACCATGCTGACTGGTTTCCCGACTCTGCACAGTTGCCAAAGCTTCCTTCCTAGCTCCAACACAGTCTCGCGGCACTTGCATTGGGCCCTCCAGGCCCCTGCCTCCTCAGCTGTGATGCTACAGGCCGCATCAGCTGCGACGGCAGCAGCACATGTTATCTGCCTTGGCAGATCGTCGGCAGTCGTCCCAGGTGGCAGAGAACCAAACGGAAGGCACGGGGTTTGATTACTGTGAAAATCTCCGGTCGTGTCGCACAGTGGAGTTTTCATAAAGCTCCACTAATGTATAAAGGAAACAACGCATGAATGCAAAGATGGTCAAACATGCAGAGATGCGATACGGTATTATATGCACGATAAGAGGTCCGAGAAGCCTCTTTTCAATAGTGCTTGAAAGGCTCCGTACAAAGAGGCTCAACCACTGTTGTGACCATTCTGACTCATTGCGATCACTTTGTCCATGTGGCCTTGTGCTATGATCACGCCATCACATGCTGCGAACTGAGTGAGACTCACATGGCTGCTTGCGCTCAGCTTTCAGGCTCACACTGGCCCAGGGCAGAGATGCACATGGGCTAGTGCCACGATGCCCCGCCCAGATTGAGACAACAAGACTCCTCTCGGCTGTGTGTGTGCGTGTGAAATACCCTAACCGCCTAACCTCTACGACGAACTTGTACTGGACACTTCCAAAATCAACAGCCCCTCACCTTGGCTTCTCATGAGGTTCCGACGAGGCAGTCGACAACTGCTCCGCCGCCTTCTGTTTGCTGGCAGTCTCTTCTGACAAGGCCTCAAGTCTATGAAAACGCAGCGCAGCCACACGCAAAATTAGGTGGCGGGTGCTGAGATTCAGACCAGGGTGCAGCACGATAGAATGTCTTGGGCCAGTTCTTTCCCAAGGACTGTGCTGCCACTGTCACTGGCATAGTTCATAAGGTTCATGATGCTACTGATTTGCTGCTTTGGGGGCACATGCTCAAGTGTTGCGGAAGCACTTCGGCTCGTGTTTCTGAGATCAAGCGTGATCACGTTGTCCAGAATGGCACGCCCTAGGAAAGAAGCCTTCACGAAGTCAAAGGCAGCGTTGGCGGAGCTGTCCATTCCAATGGAGTCGTCGTCCAGGAGCAGAGCAGCACCCAGATCAAGAAAAGCGCTGGCCGCGGTCAGCTTCTTGGCCACGGCATCGGGGTCACTGGTCCCGGGAGCAAACGACTTGGCAAGCCAGCCCAATAATCGCGAGAGCGAGTCGCTGCTTGCAGTGATCGCGCCTAGCTTGTTCAGCTGTTGAGTGAATGCCTGCCACATTTCTTCTACAGTGCTTTGCATGGTGCTCGACTCGGGCGCGCTAAGCTCGGAGTCTGCGACCTTACATCAAGCTACGCTGCAGCCACCTCTTCAGACCGTTCAGACTGAAACAAAGTGCCAGACCCCATTGTGCAACAAAGACTCGGCAGAAGGATCTGAGTGCTCGATGTTCTCCGCGGGTTCCTGACTTCTTTGCAAAATTGCACTGCACTTGCCGTGCTCGCTGCTTTCACGGTATGAAACATGTCATTTTGCTATCTATCTGCAAACACTCCCCGTCCTTGCGGCTTTTCGACAGCTTCTGATTCGATGCACGCGGTTCGGCTTCGACTTTGTGGGCCTCCTCAGACTCAAAGCCTTGCATGGACCTGCGGGCAAGAGAACTCTGACCGTATGTCAACGATTCCTACACATGGCGTTGCGGCATCTCTGGCTGGAGGTGCAGGGCTACGACATTACCCATGCGAGGCCAGGTAGATGGAAGAAGGACACATGCACAGATGGCAGGGGCCCCACTAGTGAAGCCTTTGCTTTGGGAATCTGTAGACGGGAACTTTGCAAACTCCGCTGCCATCGCTGGAACCCAATCTCTGACTCCTGGTGCTGCTGTCAGATACCGGGGGGTGCGGTGACAGAGGCGCGGCAAGCAACGATGTCAAAACCTGTCACCACCCCATGTCCGCCCAGACCCTCCTTCGCATGGCCTGCTATGGCCTGGCCTGCGTCAACGCCGACAGGCCGCCAACAAACGTCAAAAGTAGAGCAGCAGCGAGGTAACACCGCCATGCTTGAATCCATTCATTCATCCATCTATCCATCCATCCAACGATCCATCCATTCATCTATCCATTCATCTATCCATCCATCCATTCATCTATCCATCCATCCATCCATCCATCCATCCATTCATGTATCCATCCATCCATCCATCCATCCACCCACCCACCCATCCATTCAGCCAGCCAGCCAGCCAGCCAGCCATCCATCATAAGCCCTTAAGATAAACCCTGACAAATCGTTCTATGAGTTGCTTCTATGCAAGCCCTTCTATAAAGCTCGTTTATAAACCCTTCGAGAAATCGCCCTGGAAACACTTCTATAACATATAAGCCCCTGCATCAAACAGAACCTTCTACAAATACGAGGGTGCGGGCCCATAGTTCGCCGTGTTACTTTCAATTCTTAACAGTAACGGAAACCGGGGTTTTAGGACGGCTTACAGAAATTAAGGACACAGGGTTGCAGCGCCTGCTTGAAACTATCGTAATTTGGACAAGACTTCACTCAGCTTTTTCATTTTTGTAGTGATGATTCTTCTTCATCATCACCAGCATCACCATACGTTATGTACTATCGTTGCGCACTATCTTGTGCCAAGACGCAAAAAAGCACGCCGTAAATGCCAGTGTTCTGGGCATGCTCGCACAAGGCATCAACACTTCCGACAGTTCGTCTTCTGCTTCTGCCCTGTGTTGCCTAAAGCGGGCACATGCTGTAATACCGGTGGTTTGTGCATGCTCACACAAGGCTCGGGCGCTAGTGACAGTGCATTCTGCAGTACCCCCCACCCCACCCACCCCACCCCACCCCCAAGGAATCATCCGAAATGCCCTGAAAACGTAAGAAACCCCAGCAAAGTAACACGGCGCCCCATGCGCCCGCTACCTTCTACACACCCTTCCATTGAATCTTTCTAAAACCCGCTTTAGGAACTCGTCCAAATCACCTTCTCAAGAAAACCCTTCCATAAGCCCTTCGAAACCCTTCCTAACAACCCTTTATACCCTTCTGGAGCACGGCCAAAGTCAAGATGCTTCCCCCATGCATAGTCATAGACATGACCACAATGCTTCCCCCAAGTGCCCAAGTACTGGCGTGAGCAGCACGGCCAAGATGCTTCCCCGAAATCATTTCCCCGGTTCAGACAATTCAAAGTCAAATTCAACCCACACATGCAGCGCCCCGCGCACGCCGGGTCCAGCGAGAGGCTTGCCAGTTCGATACCAACGAGATGCCAATGTGCGGGATTTCTGCAGTAGATCCCACTTATGTGGGCACGCGGCGTCCACCGAGACCAACGTGAGGCCAATGCATTGACATTTGCAATGGATCGCTGGACAAGCAGCGAGAGGGTTGTCAATTCGGGACACCGAATCGTCACGGCACCACACGCGCAGCTCCAGTTCACACGGTCGAAGACGCTGGTGCGACACACGCAGCACCATTTTGCGATGCCCGGCGACACCAGCTAGCCCTGCCCAGTGTTTGAAAAATGTCCCGTTAAGTGTTTTCGCCCATAAGCAGGGCAGGACTGCAGTCGAAACTGGTTAGCAAAGTCCAGCAGAGCTAGCTGCAAATTCTCACTCTAGGCACATCACGTTGGCGAGTTGTCTTTTTTACCACATGTTCTGTCCCGATGTGTCTGTATGTCTGCTACCCTTACAGCACGAGCAACGGCCGGGGGTCAGAAAAGCGGATTCAGCTGCTAAAAGTTGATGCCATGTCCGTTAAGGACGATGCCCGATCCTCACCGCATCTGATGGAGCATTATGCAGCGAAGCACTCATAGGAGACCTTGATTGAAGGGATTACTTCCCGCAGTCTCAGGTATCTTCTACGAACCAAGGCAAGTCACCTGAACCCCTCAGTTCACAACGTCGATCCCCGACTTCAACTTGATGAAAAACCCAGGGCCAACCAACCTGCTGAGTATTCGTGATGATATGCCTTTCAACCGAACCCTGACGTCGACCACAGCAACCCCAAAAAACCTTGCCCATGTGACAGCCTGCCTCCCACGGCTCTCAAGCTCTGGCTTCTTCCACTCCTCCTTCCCAGTGACTTTCCTCTCCTTGCTTTCAGCACGAGCTTGTCTCGGAGTCTCGCTTTGTTGGCGGTCAGCAGGCTCTGACTTTTGCTTCTTGGAGTTGATGGCCATCTCCGAACTCGAAACGGCATCACAAAGGGCCGGATCAGTCAATACTTCTTGACTGATTTCCGTAAGCCGAAGCCTCCTCCGCTTGCGGCCTGTGGCAGTGTGCAGGCAGTGTGCCGGGAACAGGGCGGGAACGGAAGACGCCCACACCGGACCGGCCTGCACCTGCCTTCACGTCGTCCCTTGCAGACCGCTCGGGCACCTGGCAACGTCGTGAGAAACCACGGCGGGAGCCGAGCTGAAGCCCAAGCCTCGAAGTCGTCGGCTTTGGAGGCTGTAGGCTTGGGCTCCGTTCGCCTTCGAGCCTTACCTAGGTCGGCGTTGTCTCGGCGGCCATCGGTTATCGCAGCGCACAGGCACACAAGAACACCAAGCCAAGCGAGCGTAGCAGCCAGCTTAGCTTGCCATCTCGCAGCAGCAATCCAGTCGAGCGTCGTGCTTCACTATCCGTCTTCGCCGCCCTCATCGACTCCGTCAGGTCACGCATCATGTCCTGCAGATCCATACCTTGTACCGGCATCAGCTGCGACAGGGCAAGTGACATGCTCTGCACAACTGAGGCCGTGGACTTTTTCAGCCGCGGATGCCAAACTTGCTACAAACAACTACTGCCAGCTACTTGTACAACCTAGTCAAAACCTTGAGGCACGAAGCACGGTCGATCACGCAAAGATGTCGCAAGATGCAAGCTGCGCTTTACATGGACTGCTGTACCGCTCCAGTTGTAACAGCAGTGAATCCCTCTTTTCCTGGCGATGGCACCTTCCGATGCTGGAGTCAAACCAGGACGAGGGTCAGTTGTCTGCGCTGTCCGGGCTCGCAAGCATGATGAAGGAGGTTGCGAGGTTGCACGTGTTTAGCCTTCGTCTGGGAGCTCGACGGTGGAAGCGCAAGCGACGTCGAAAGATACCGTCTCAGCCTGCAGCTCGTGCCGGTAGCACCCGTGCCAGACAGTACTGACAGTGCGGTAAGTGCGCAAAAACCACGCACTTCTTGGCCGACAACGTCTCAAAACCATGCCGAGGGTCCGTAAGTTGCCGCTTTCGCAGAAGCAAGATCACGGTACACCTGAGCTTCGTCTGTCACAAGTCCAAGCGAAGATGCACGCACAGATTCGTGGTGCAGGCAGGTTGCACATAGTTTCCCTGCAGCTACGGACCAGAACTCCGTAGCCACCTGGGAAAGAAAATACTGGTCGTGGCTTACCTTAGTTGCAAGCAAAAAATGCATCGGCCTCATCTGCGGAGGATCCGTGCCAAAGCTCCCAAAAAATGACCAGCGAGTTGGAAAACGGTTAACTACCCGAAGACTCGTTCACGATGCCTTCGTTCACCATCCCAGCCCTTGTTTCAATCTTTTCTGAATTTCTGGTTGAGAACCATCACCACAGCGCCATTGAAGTCTTTGATGGCATCGACCAGAGCATCGATCGTCTCCATGTCCAGATGGTTCGTGGGTTCGTCCAGGTAAATCAGGTGCGGCCTCAGGTGAAGGTCCCGAAGCAATCCGAAGCCACGTCAGGAGTCAGGGGTTTTGCGCTCAAAACACTCCTTGCGGCTGCAAGGCTGGCGATAGGTGACAATAGCCAGAGCGACGCGGCTCTTCTGCCCACCAGACAAAGTCTTGATTCGTCTGAGGGCCATGTCACCTTGGCATGATGCGCTGCATGTCCTGTAAGTACGCCGCCCGCGACGATCTAGGCACCTGGCCGCTGATCCCAAAGCGTCCCAAAACGCTTCGGGCCTGTGTGGAAGCCAAGATGTTGCCGCTTCAATCACGATCCATACAAATTCCGGCACTGTGCCACATTTGATGCTGACTGCGCCTCTTGATCGGTGATGCCTGGAAAACTGGCTTGCACGCAATCTACACACGTCGCATCGAGATCGAGCGAATCCACGTGATGCTGCGCAAAGGTACCTGCAAGCATGACCACTTCATCGCCCGAAACTTAAGCAGGAGCTGTCGAGAAAACGGCGCACCTATCCTGGCGTTGCGATTGACATCGATCTGTCCAGCTGTTGGTATAAGCTTCTTTTGCATGACTTTGAGCAAGGTGGACTTGCCAGCCTCGGCTGTTGTGCTCTGCAAAACCTAAGACCTGGAAGCTCGAATCCCCTCGGACTGACTCACTTTCTGGTTACTGTCCCTCTTGTTGTTCCAAGAGTCACCGTTGGCGCCCAGTATGCCAATCCGTCCAGAAATGTCCAGGTTGGCAGTGGCATTCTCAAAAAGTGGTGCTTTGCCAGCATAGGCGAAGCTCATGTTGTCGAACTGGATTAATTGAGTCTTTGGCAGCTGGCCAGGTTCCGGGAATCGGATGGAAAGAGATGCAGCATCGTTGAAGGTAATGGCAGGGTCTTCGATCTTCTCCATCTTATCTAGCATCTTTTGCTTGCTGGCCTGGGACCACAGTCTCGAGACAACATGATGGCTCTAGGTGCTCCACAAGCATGACAGCTAGGATATGCTAGGATAGTTGCTAGGATGGCACATGCAAGGCAGTTGCCGGCCTTTTGTGCCACAATCTTGGGTCGCTCATCATGTTTGTTGATGAACTCCAATATGTGAGATATCTCCTTCTGCTGGGCATCATAAGCTCGTTGTTGAGCTAGGCGAGTTTCTTTCACCGTCTGCACGTATGCATCGTAGTCGCCCTGCATGTTTGCAAGATCTAGACCTATCATGCGTCAACTGTGTTGAAATGCGCGATTCCCGAGACAACTGTACCTTGTAATACGCTAGCTTCTTGCCGTTCAGCAGAACGATGTCCGAACACACGGCATTCAGGAAGCCCCGATCATGCGAGACGATAAGACAGGTGTTCTTGCACGAGAGCAGGTAATCCTGAAGGTAGAGAACCTGCGCCAGCAGAGTCAGCAGAGATGTAGACAACATGGCCTCTCAAAGGTACAACAACCGGTAGCTAAGTCAAGAAGCAGCTGGAAAGTCCAGATGATTTGTCGGCTCATCCAGGAGTAGCAGCTCAGGTTGCGCAAAAAGTGCCGACGCCAATGACACGCGCATTCGCCATCCACCAGATAAAGAAGATGTGGGCGTGTCCAGCAATTCATCCGTGAACTGAAGCCCTGGGAGTAACATGACCACGTCCATGCATGCACACACGTCAATCCACAAGAAGTAAGAACTTGCACCTGGCAATGCCGGCAAGTAGCCTCGCAAGATTTTGGCAGCACGTGGCTCCGCATCATCAGAACCAATCTCCTGGAGCCTGTCCGCAATCTGCTTGAGTCGTTCCGACTCGGGCGCATCGCGCGCATCTTTCTCCTGGAGAATCTTCTGCTCTTGCAGCAAAAGCCTCCTCTCTACGTCACTGTGCAGAACCCAGTCGATGGGTTTCCGATCATCTCCGCTAACTTCCTGCTCTACCATCAGCACCTTCAGATTCTTGGGGAACTTGTCAAACTTGTAGAAAGCAATCTCCCGCAGCAGAGTGCTCTTCCCCGCGCCATTGCGTCCGATCAAACCATAACGACGTCCTTGATTGAGCGTGAGGTCTGTGCCGAGAAGAAGTTCAGAGCCATCCAGTGACCGCAGATCAACGCTGTTCAGCTTGATGTCAGCCTTCGGTGCACCCAGCTTCTGCCGCGCCTGCAAATACACTTGAAGCGCGTTCTCGGCTTCAGTCGGTCCAGAAGCAGCCTTTTCCTCCTTGACCCGGGCGGCTTCCATTTTTTGCTTGGCCTTCTCGGCTTTGGCGGCTGCGTTTTTGGCAGCGAGGCTTTTGAGGGCGCCATCCTTACCTGTGCAGGCGGACCAGTGGCGATGTGGGGTGATGATCAGATAAATGATGCTGCATGCAGTGTCTCGTACAAGTTTTCTCTGATTTTATCAATTTTATCCCTAAGCAGGCTTCCTAGGCTTCCTGTCTGAATCACCGCGCGAGCCAATCCCGCGAGGGTCTTGCACGTACCTACCCTGCGTGTCGTCAGTCTTGCGGTCTTGGACAAAACCAATCGCGATGAACATGTGCTATACCTATAGTGCCAAACTCTGCAACATGTCCAAACTGCACCGCAGTATGTCCCACAGGTCCCGTCTCAGCGGGAAGGCATATCGTCAAGATCTGGGAATGGCCATTGTCGAGGTTCGAAAACAACACTGCTTTGCTTGCTTGAGATGCTTCCTACCTTCCCTCTAACAAAAATACGTACGTGTGCCAGCTTGGGCGATCCTGAGCTTTGCATACAAGCATCCCACGATGATGAGCGTTCTGAAAAAGGCCTGTAGCCCTCTAGTCCGGGAGCGTCCGGAGATACTGTAACGGTTAAATGCTGAACCTGTGGCTGCCTTCGATTTTCACGCAGCCATCTTCCACATGCCAGATTTCATCACACGTCTCTTGCAAGAACTCGGCATTGTGTGTAACGACAATGGTGCCACCCTTGAAAAGCTTGATTGCTTTCGCAAGTGAGCTGACCGTCCTCGCGACACCGTGTACCATCCAGGCAAAGTCGGCAAGATGAGTTGCGAGAGCAAGCCCTTTCCATTCCTAGTGCATTCAAGTGCATTCGAGCAGCTGAAAGTCCAAATAGTTTGTTGGCTCATCAAACGCAATGACGTGTGGCTTTGTCCACATTGCAGCGGCCATCATTAGCTTACCTTCGCGGCCACAGACACACGGTCTACTGACTCAAAGGCTTAGTCACCGCGCCCCCTAAACCCGAGGCCAAATGCGGATCAGCGTCTCTTTTGTCCAGCAGAAAAACCTTCTATCATCCGATGGCAGGTCATGTTCTCCGAAATCCCAAATGGCTCCTCACTTGGACACCGTGCTCAGGTCACTGGCTCCTAGAGTCCTAGACCCTACTCAATCAGTCCGCCGGGGCTCCAAATGCTTGACAATTTCCCTGGTACTGAGCGGTCGCATCGCCGTCTCAGCACAAGCTATCCTGTCATCGAGAGCTGCACCTGTAACGATGTCCAGGAATGCAAATCCGAAGCTAAGGCGGCAGTTAAGGCGGCATACGGATTCATGCAAGATACACATTTTCTCGACCCCCAGAAGTCGAAGTTTGGTGAGGGGCTCGTACGTGTTCCTTCAGTTGGCATGGCAAGTGCAGCAAAGGTCACAGTGCTTCGGCGAAGCTCCAAAGTTTCAGCTGCAGCTTGCAAAGCGAGCGGCTGCTTGGCGTCGTCCAAACCCTTCCACTTCACCTCATACAGGATCTGCCGGCCTCTCCTGCAGATGAGAGGCCGCTGCCAAACCACTTCAGGCGCTTAAGATAAGCCGCTGTTTGCAAGAGGCTTTTGGAGCCAATTGGGCAGCAGATTATGCATGGCGTTGATCTTGGACAGCATGTTTCCCGGTCCCCGAACACAGTTCTCGCCGAGAACACACAGCTCCCGACAACACTCCCACATTCATACACAAAATCGGAAAATCTGGAGCCGAATCTTTCCAAGCGGCTTCTGTCTGGATAGCAGTGCCTCGACTTCTTTCCCACGCTTGCCATGCTTGACGGCCATGTCCTGCGACTCGATTGTGAAGATTGCCGCGAGTCGCTGGGGTACAAGGGAGGGGCGATGTTTCACGACATTTCCAACACTGGAACACTGCGTTCGTCGACGCGGCCTTCCTGTACTGAGCCTCCTCATCATTCTGTGGCAATGTCAGCCTTCGCTGCGTCTCTTCATCATAGCCCTGCCTGACAGAGTCGATAACTACGAGCTGTTTTGGACGGTGATGAGCGTGTCGCTTCATCACCAGCGCCACCGAACGAAAGACAGGAGTCGCAGACTGTCCGGATTGAACTAGCCGTAACTAGCCCTCTACAACTGCTTCTGCAGTCCTGAACTTCAGAGACTCCCAGTACAAAGCTGATTCCTAAACCCAAACAACGTGCAACATCAGCCATTGTCAGGCCACAGGCACAGGAAGAAACCTGCTCAACTGGTCCATTATATAGCTTTCCACAATGCCCGGCCTAAAACGCGTTTGAAAGTAGTGCAAAGGCGTACTCTTGAGGAACTCAGACAGGTGGAAGAAGTGGTGTTGGGCCTCAAATTGATCACAAAACAAA
This sequence comes from Symbiodinium sp. clade A Y106, assembly GCA_003297005.1. Taxonomy (NCBI): domain Eukaryota; class Dinophyceae; order Suessiales; family Symbiodiniaceae; genus Symbiodinium; species Symbiodinium sp. clade A. The sequence goes on from BGNK01001992.1 coordinate 21,666, forward strand.
ACCACCGCTCCGCAACACAATTCTGATTCCATTACGGTGGATTGCGCGTCTTTCTGCCAAGCTGCTATATAAGCCAGCCGGAGATTTCTGTGTCTCCAAACAGCACTTACCTGCACAGTCACAAAACTGGAGACGTCGAGGAGGGAGAGGCAGGGACAGGGAGCGGGAGGAAGACGAGAGGGAGGGAGGGCGAAGGGACGGGATGTAGTCAAATGTCCTCTCCCGTCTCATCCTCGGGTGGAAGGAGCTCACCAGCAAGAAGGTTCAAAAGCCTCAGATAAACCAAAGAGTCATGCCCAACGTGCTGACCCGCTACAGTATCTGGTGTTTATCGGTGGCCCTGCTCAGATCGGAACGTTGACTTGCCAGCACCGTTTCGACCAACCACTCCGATGCGGCTGCCCATGGTCAGCCGTACGGTTACGCCCTTCAACCTGGCAGGCGCATACAGCAACTGCTTTCCTGTCTTTTTAAGGGCATAAGCGTCAGGTCAAAGACCCCACCCCTGAAGGCGATGTTCGGGGACTCTGGAGACTGTGTGAGCCTGCCGTTTGCCGGCAAACCACCCCGTCCAAAAAGAATACGTACAAGCGCAAGGTACCCTCGAAGACAGCAACCATATTCTGTCTCACCCATGGCTATGGTTCAGGCCGCGTTGCACCAAGGGGGCATCCTCAAAGTACTTGAAGTTCAGGTTGGTGACCTGCAGCTTGTTGACATCATTGCGTGGCGGCGTGGCATGGCAAAGCGACTGGGCTGCCGGCTGTTGCCACCGGCTTGCTGGCCGTACCGAGTCCCTCAATCTTTCCTCCAAGAGTTGGAGACAAGCTGAAGAGATACCAACACCTTGCACAGCCTTTCACTATGAGATTGCACCCCCATTCTCCTACCGTCCAGCAGTAGAACTGGCGAAGAGTGCACCATTCCCTCGCTCCTGCCTGGCATAGGAAATCTCATGCCGTCCTCGTCTCCATCCGCGGGTAAAACTCCCAATTGCTTGCCTTCTGCTGGCCTGTGGTCCGGCATGGCAATGGAACCGTGAGTCTTGCCCGCACGCCTTCCGCAATATTGCTGGCTGAAGCGCTTCTCTTGATCATCCTGCGTCTTGCCTTCGTGACCTCTCACCGTCAATACCTGGGCCAAGAGTCCTAGAGAGGCCGTTCTCGCACCGAGCCGCAACGGACGACGAAGCCGGTTTTGCTTTGCTTTGCTTTGCCTTGCTTTCGCCGAAACTTTCGCTTCTGGGCTCGGGCCCTGGCACTTTTGGCCCCCTCGGCATCCAGCTTCGTCTTTGCCCTCGGCTCGCAGCTGCTCGCAGACTCGGCAGCTCGAACCCCCCGACCCGCAGGCAAGCCATGCCGCCATGTGCCTGAACGCATCGAAATTTCCCTCGTAGTACACCAGTTTTCCCTCCTTTGTGAAGTGCACGATGTCCTTGTCGAGATGTTTTGAACATCCAGGCTCCAGACTCACACTCCAAGCCTTCTTGCTTCCCAGACTCCGTGCAGGCATGATTCAGGAAGCCGGCATCGTGTGAGATGATCATGGCGGTTATCCTCTTGCCCTGCCGCTGAGTCAAGACCACTGACGGTGTAATGTATTGCCATAGTCCCCGCCGGAGCCTGTGTCACCAGGTAGGTTTGGAGCCACCGGACGGCCTGACCATGAAGAGGCGATGCTGAGATGCATGGGTGCTGCATAAACGAATGCAGCTAAGCCACGACGGAATCTAAGTGGTTTGTCGGCTCGTCCAGCAAAAACACGTCCGCGCCCTGGGCAACGGCGCAGGCCAAGGCGAGCCGCATCTTCCAGCCTGGCGAAACGTGTTGGAAAGGACCACGACTTTCCATCATCGGGGACTCAGTGAATGAAACGAGGAAGTTCGGGCAACGACGTGGACACAGACAAGGAGAGCAACGTGTGTCGTCAGTCGTTCTGAGGCAGCCTCCACTCAACTCGCCCACCTGCTTGCCTGAGCTCAGTCAGTGACAAGTGCGACGGCAAGCTTCTCGACCACTGCCAAGTTGCTGAACATGTCCGAGTCGAAGCCAACATCGTGAAGGTACTTGTCTGTGGAGCGACTGTCAATTCCTTCGCACTTCCTGGAAAGTCACCGCTTCAAAAGCCACGCGAGACTCCCATCATGAAGTGCAGCCGAGGTTCAACTTCACAAACTCACCTCAACGAATCGCAGGCAAAGGAAGAAACACATGGCTCTCGCACTTGGACTGGGGACAAGTTGCTGCAGGAAGTTCTTCGGTCGATGTTGTCCAAGATCCCCTCAGGGGAGGCAACGCTGTGCCCGCTCCGCAGTCCGAGTTTATGTCTGCTCCGCTCTCCTCGTGCTCCAGGTGGTAGCACTTGAGCTTCTCCATGCCAGGCAGGTCGCCAACTGCAACCCTGAGTCTAGCAGTCTGTCACGAATGCTTCAAGACAACGTTTGCAAACAGAGTCCAGCTATTTCCAGCTATCCTTGCCCACCCCACCGGCCTCGACATCAAGGTTGTCTTACCAGCACCGTTCTGTCCAACGATGCCTGAATCTGCATGAACATAAGCAATCATGACAGGGCCTCTTCCCCTCCAAATTGGTCAGAATATGTTTGGCATTAGTGGGCACGATGTTTTCGACCAGCCTGGCTGTGACAACAGACCATGCCGCTGCAGCACAACGGCTTCATGAAGTTAAGCTCGGGATCTTGATTTTCTACGCTAGGAGCAGCTAAGTAGGATTCCATACCGGCGGCCGCGTCGAAGTTCAAAAAGCGTGTTGCTCAGCAACGGCTTGACCTGAGCACATGCAACAGCCAGCGATCACTTTGAGCAAAAGAACATTGGAGTCAGAGATGCACCAAGTCATGGTCGAGGCACGCTGCCTCCGTACATCAGGATCAAGTTCCTCGGCGCAGAACAGGTAATTGCCCTGCTTGGCCCCAAGAGTGTCGCAATGCTAATCGGAGGGAAGAGATGGAAATCAACGACGAGTAGATATGGCTTGTGGCACCAGCTACCTGCAGGGATGCGAACTTATTGTCCAGACAGAAGCGCACAGCAACGCAAGCAAGCATGCTGCATCATGACATATCATGACCAGTCTGACCAGTCAATTCACTTGACTTGAGACTTGTCAAGGCCGTCAGACAGAACTCTACAACCCTACAGCTTGCTTGGATACGAAGGACTGAGCCCTTGGCTTCAAGAGCACTTCCAAACTGTCATGACAGAACCATGTGGTGACGGCTAAGACAACCAGCGACCCCTGGATTCTCAAGTAGAGCATACCAATACTGACGCAAAACTTTGTAAATTCAGCAGCGTGAAGTTCTGGGGCTGCCACGGAATGCAACAAACAAGGTCTTCATCAGACTTCGAAGTAGCAGCAACCTGCACTAAAGCAGATCCGTTCAAAGCCACAGCTTGCATTCGAGAGTCCGCAAGATTTTGGCTTTGCGGGTGTCTGACCTCTTTGGCCGCATCCTTCGCTGGAAAAATCCTATCCTGAGTAATTGAAGCATCAAGTGTATAGCAGCAGCATGGCCAAGTCAAGTCTCTGAGGCCGGCTGAGGCCAAAACTAATAAATCCTTGAGAAAGGCATCGATGTCCCCAACACCGGCGGCCTCCAAATGAGGCCTCAACTGTCGCCAGCACGACACTCATGTCCCACCGAGATCGACATAAGATCCACACGCCACTGATTGCTCTAACTCTTCAGCGGCCTCCCCCCGCTTTGAGGCATCCTGCAGGGGCCGCACGTTAAACCGTGTCCATTGAAAGAACACTCTCCAACGAATACAGGGCCATTAGGTCGCCAAAGGTAACCCTGCAGCGGAATGATTTAAGTGCCGTAGCACATAGCATCCTGGTACCGCTAGCACTAAGCAACCGGATTTCATCCTCGAGGCAAAAGCAAGTCCAACGCAGCTCCTGAAGCAGGTCGACAGCAGAAGCCGTCAGGTATTCCAAAACCTTCCAGGTGCAGCCCAGGTCTACTGAAAGCGCTTCTGCGACTTCTATCCTTACACGTCCTTGTCGGACTTCTTGGCTGTGCCCGATAAGGCGGGAAGCACGGGGTGCAATCTTCGGAACTCAGAAGGTGATAGGCCAACGAAGCAATGACAGCAAGGTCAGTAAGCTGAACAGATTCAGTGCTGCTTTCAAAGGGCAACCTTCGCCGGCCTGCTCGTACCTCACACATCTGCGAGACGCACTAATTAGCACAACCATTACATCACAGAGCGGTTGCGACGGTAGTGGTTGCGGTTCGACAACCGCTTTCTGGCAGGTGGCGGCTGCGTGTACCGTCTGCCAGTCAGGCCCAGGTCAGAGGGCCTGACCGCTTTTGAAGCTCAGATGGCTACGGACGGCTGTGTACCGCCGCGAATACGCTGCTGTTTCGCTGTCATCTGACAGTGAAGCAGCACCTGCTTGCTGCTTGCATCCCAGCAGAAATCACCACCTCCTAAAGACTGTGGCCTTTGCTGCGGCAGTTTTTCCCCCTATACTTAGCAAGGACGAGGGCCCAAGCATTGTAGGGTAACTTCGAAGTACAGTTGAAAGCAGCGGCAGTTTTGTTCAGCTGGATTATCACCGAAGCCTTTGTCGTGGCCTGAGTCTTGGCTCCCGGGAGAACAAGGCAACGAAGGATCAAAGGATTTTGGAGCTGACGGCCTGCTGGACCCACGACAAGCTCCAAGGCCAGCCCGACTCCTGGCCATCCTCTGAATGGAGGCTCATAGCCCAGGCAGTGCACAGCATCGTCGTCGGCATCAGATTTGTCATGAGCCGTGTCAAACGACGAAGCACCACCCCCTGCTCAATTTCAGAGACAGTGATCCATACCAACGAGCATTAGGCTTCTGAGAAGACTGCTGCAGCAGACTTGACCAACTCCAGCCTGAAACCGGGTCGACACAGGAACAACCCCGTCCCCGTCCCGACCTCCTGCTCGACCCCTTTTTCTGCCAAAGATGCCTCAGCCAGGCAGACACACAAGAATGCCAAGCGCACAGGCCATACGTATGCTGTAGCAGCTACAACCAAAGCCAAGCTCTTTTCGTTTCGGCTCGGCGCCCTTTGTCGCAGACTGTTCTTCCTCACTGCGCTCTTTCGGCTCACAGGGCGGAGTTGGGCTTGTCAGCATAGTCGCCAATGGTCTGGCCCACCCACCTCTGCACTTCAACTGGTCATCTTTTTCCGGGATTTCCGTGCACAAGGCAGCCGAGCAGCTCGTTAGCGAACTTGCCCGTGGGATCCAGTTTTCGTGCAAAGGCTCGAAAGTCTGCAAGCGCAGGGCCATAAAGCGACTCCAGACCTCAAACCAGTGCACTAGATTTCTTCATCTTCGTTGGGGCTGGGGTTGAAAACCTCAGCAGAACTGGACAGCAGCACAGCACACAGCCCACAGCCGACTCACAACACCCGAAGCCCTCGAGGCCAGAACGACGGCGGCTTGCGGGCTTATTTCCCGGTGGGATCTGCTTTCCTTGCTGCCCTGCTCACTCCCAAGCAACAGGAAACCGCAGAATTGCAAATGCAACTCATCTTCTGACATGACTACCCCCGGTAAGCTTTCTATCGGACACGGGGTGGCCCCGGAGTAGCAACAACTGTGCCCCCGCGCGGGCGTGACATCACAAAGAGCTTGCCCCAGTGCGGTCGCGCTTGGAAAGGTTCAAGCGCCTCCTCCACAGCCGGCAACACCAGTGACATGACCTGTGTGAAACTTCACACTTAGGTCATGGTGTAGCGTCCAAAGACTGAGACAGTTCAAAAGGCCTCTCTTGTTGCTGGTGATGCTGGCTTTGGTACAGTGGCCGGCCTCGTGCTGCCTCATGCGCCATGTAAAATGAAATCCAACCTTGTCGCATTGTGCTGGCAGCAAACAAGCAAACGGCATAGACGGCGATGACGATTAGATGCGCAAGTAACATGACAGCTCCTGCTACAGATCGCGTTGCGGTTTTGCACATGCTATCCGATATTCCTCTACCCGATGATATCCCAAAAGACGCCACACTGAGGTCCAGCTTCATGCCACGGAGACCCAAAAAGCTTGTCTTGTCTCCTTGAGCGGTATCTGTTTTACAACTGCAGCGATCTTAAACACGTCTTATCATGGGATTTGACATGACTCGGTTGCACGAGCGGGCCTTCGGGCACGTGCGCGCAAATGCACAGAGACAGAGGGACTCCCGGCTTGAAAGCCAAGAGCTCGCGACCGTGCTGGTGGATATGGACCCAATCTGGACGCAACGAGGGGGCTCATCCTCCGTTTCTACAGGTTCGCTTCCTCATTCTTTTTCATGGTGGTCGGGCAGGACACAGCCCAGGCAGTCACCCTGCCCCCCCTTTGCAGTGTCTAAACACCTCAGCCGTCAAATACCAGAAGACGAAAGGAAAGGTGTCCTCGAGCGGGGCAGTTTCACTCAATCACTCACTCATTCACTCACTCACTCACTCACTCACGCACTCACTGACCAACTCACTCACTCGCTCACTCTGTCACTCTCTGTCTTTATCTCTCTTCCTTCCTTCCGTCGGGTCGATGTCCACCACTACCGCGACGGTGTCCCCCTCTTCTTCCTCTTCATTGAGGTTCTCCAGAACTCTGTTGATCATCGAGTCCTCCCCTGTTGGCTGAGCTTGGTCTGGCTCTTCCCAGCCATCTCCATCTCGTTGAGTCGTACAGTAGCTGCGCGGTCTTCGGCATGGTCGTGCTTTTCAATGGTGAGCATCCCCCACTCAGTCTTGAAGCTCTCTGGGGTGACTGCCTGGAAGACCAAGTTGATCGCCTTGTCACTGAACCATGTTTGCTCAATATCTTCTCCGTCTTCTTCGATAGGAGTTGGCGTCTGTGGTGCACGCATGTCCCCCCCGACAGCGGCCATCATCTTCGCTTTCGAGCAGCGTCGGCGTGTGTGGGGACGTCTCGTTCCAGTCTGGTTGGTCCCGGTCTGTCTCGGTGGTGGGCTCTTCCATCTCTCGGCCACACGGCTTCCCCCCCCTCTGCTTCCTCTTCGGGGCGGACAGCGCGATGCATGTGCCCCCGCTGGGCGCGTTCTCCCGCGCGAAGACCTTCCTCGTTTCTTTGAGTAGGATAATGGAGACATCTTCCCATTCCCCTTGTAGCTTTCACGACATGCCTTCCTGATCTTCTCTGACTTGAAGACGAGCTGGTCAAGGTTGCTTCTGACTTAGAGTTTCTAGCGCTCTCCCCCCGCTCGGCTGCGGCTCCGGCTGTGTGGCTCTGGGCATCCCCCGCAGCATAGGGGGCCGAGGCCGCGGGCTCTGAGCTTGCAGTTCCCCTGCGGCTTTGTCCATGAAGTTGGCAATCTTCTCTGATGTGTTGGAGGTGCCCGAAACCCCCATTGCACAAAACTTGCAGAACGGCTTGTCCGCGGTCTTCCCGATTTCGGCTTCCACGTTTGGGGGCGTCGTCATGTTGACAAAGCTTTTCTCCCACCGTGCGAGATCCGGCTGATCGTGTAGCGGTTGGCGAGGGTTGACAAAATCCCCCGCCAATCGTGGCGGTGGTCAGGGAGGCTGTGTTTGCAGTTGGAACGGCTGCTGAGTGGTGTGCTAAGCATGCAAGACCAAGCTGAAACAAGCGATGCGTGATGGCGGTTGCTCTCTTCCCTCACTGCTTTCTGAGTTTCCCCCTGCTTTGGCTGGAGTCGCAGTTGCTGCGAGGGGGAAGTGCAGGTGGTGGGTGTGGGCGTGGTTGCAGGTGTGCTGAGGATGCAAATGCAGGTGTCGAGCCCCCCTTCCTCCGGATCGGGGCCAGGGTTGGTGAGTTGCGGTTGTCCCCACTGCGCCGTTGATGTGACGTGCCTCCAAAAGGGTTATCGTCTTGTGCCACCGCTCTCTCTCACTCGCTCACTCACTCGCGCTTTCTTTCTTCCGTTCACAGGGCCTAGTGGCGAGCCCTCGTCTGGAGGCACTCTGTCACTCTCTCTCCCTCTCACTGTCACTCTCAGTATCACCATCGTGCACGAATACACCATAGGGAGCAGGGGGGTTAGGGGGCCTTCATGCCCATAGTAAGGACCTAAAAAAGGCCTATTTAAGGAAGTATAGTCCCCTACCCCCATCCCCCTTACCCCCAATTTCTACGACGGTTGTACCAAGAGCCAAAAGTCATGAGATGTAACGCTCTACATGTGCCGACAAGTACGAAGAAGTCTAAATCAGATTGGCATATGCACGGCTCCAAAGAAGTCCAAAGAACTTCAAGATACATCCAAGCAGCGCTGCCGGCCTCCCCCACGAGGCCTTTGGAATGCGGCTCAAGAGCAACTCATCCGCCGCCACTGTGCGGATCTCTGAGACCAGCAAAAACGGGTGAAAAACACCTTGGTGCAGATCCGATCCGATTCACAGAAAAAAGTAGCCGGAAAGTACAGGAAAAGCCCTGAACAGAACTGCGTGGTAACCACAATGCAGAGTGTAACTAGCCGTGCCGCTCGCAATCTCTGCAAGGGCTAACAGAGCTCGCTCCGAATATCTCCGGGCGACGAAATATTCCTTACTTGCTGGCCGGTGCGGACAATCACAACCGGCAAGCATGCAGACTACACAGAAGCGCATTCAAACATTCCAGCGTCCGATTGCAACTCCTCTCCGGCACTAGGTGCATGGTCGGCCTTGAAATGTGGAAGCCGCTGATACCAAGGGCCAGGATGACCTTGCTCGGTACACACCGTCGCATCCAGCCCGGTCCTGAGTCCCATGGCCCGTGCCTCTCACATCCACAAAACTAGTGTGATAACCTGACCGTCCTGGGCTTTGGCGAGGATCACAGGGTGCTGCTGCTCTTGGCACTCCGTACACTTGCTAAGCGGGGACGTGCCCTCTCGAAGACAGCTCTGCAGAGGCCCTGCATCGTCATCTGTCCCATCCATCCGGTCTTTTGCCCAAACTCTGAACCTCAAAGAGACGGTCACAAGAAATGCGTGAAAACCGTCCTCCGCACGGCAGCTGACGCCAGTCCAAGGTAGAAATTTCGGCGGAGGCTGTTGCTTTGTTTGTTGGTTGAACCCTACGGTGAGCAACAAAAAGCACACCAAACACAAACCCCTTCAAAGAACTACAGAACAACCGGAAGGCAATGAAAACAAGAGTTTAAAACAATTAAATCCAGAGTTAATTGTTCGTCAGGAGCAGGGTCCGAACTCCAGGACCCGAAAAAAATAGAATCCAGAGTTAATTCTTGCAGGCATATGCTTGGTTTGCGAAGCAATTATATCTGGATTTAATTGTTTGTCCATTTCTGGTCTTCGAAAACAATTAACTCCGGATTTAATTGTTCCAAGAGGGGGGCTAAGCCATCGGTACGTCGCTTCGCGGTATTCGCTTCGGTTCCGCGTCTTTCCGGAAAAGAGTAAGCCACCGCTACCTCGCTTCGGAAATTAGCAAGCTATCGGGTATTCGTTTTGGTTCCACATTTCCGGTCGTCAAAAAGAATTAACTCCAGATTTAATTGTGTTGCGGGCCCTGGTACTTCGTGTCGGTTCTGGTCGTCAAAAAGAATTAACTCCAGATTTAATTGTGTTGCGGGCCCCGGTACTTCGTTTCGGTTCCGGTCGTCAAAAAGAATTAACTCCAGATTTGATTGTGTTGCGGGCCCCGGTACTTCGTTTCGGTTCCGGTCGTCAAAAAGAATTAACTCCAGATTTGATTGTGTTGCGGGCCCCGGTACTTCGTTTCGGTTCCGGTCGTCAAAAGGAATTAACTCCAGATTTAATTGTGTTGCGGGCCCCGGTACTTCGTTTCGGTTCCGGTCGTCAAAAAGAATTAACTCCAGATTTATTCCGGTCCTGAGTCCGGCCGCCAGGCCTGGCTGCTGGAAATCCCTAAGACTTGGCTGTGAGAAAGCTGTGAGAAACCTCTGAACAATCTGCAAGCAGCTGCGGTTTGGGTCCGGCCGCGGCCGGTGAATCCCTTGGACCCTGGGGAGCGCCAAGACCACCATGT
>BGNK01001992.1:39628-53482 GCA_003297005.1 Symbiodinium sp. clade A Y106
CACTGGAGAAACTTTTTTGCTGCGCTCACTGAGTCTCAGAACGTGACCATGTGGTGCTCCCCCTCTGCCGTGCCATGTGCTCTTGGACTCTCTGCACTTGCCAGCGTAGGTTTGGCACCAAGGTGACTTTTGACCTCCCCTCCGCGGTCTGAGGTTCCCCTTCTGACGTGCTGGCCGGCCTTGGTGGTCGCACAGGTGGCTCCCCCGCCGGCTCGTTGGGCCTGTCAGTCGGCGAGCAGGAGGGTTTGCGCGGCGGCTCCCCGCAGGTTCGTTGGGACGCTGCTGTTCTGCGTCTTGGTCTGCTGGTCCCCACGGCCACTGTGCACCCGCGGCTTGTTCCTTGTCTTGTCCATCTGGGCTGCTGTCTTCTTCTTCGCCCCCCCAGTCAGGTGGCGTGTCTTCCGATGTCCCATATTCCCCCGCACATCTGAAGTCGCTCGGTTTGTTCTGGGGCCCTCGGCTCTGTGGGGATAGCTGCTTCTGCGTCACTTCGGCTGCTTTCTTTCCCCCTCTTCCGTGTCCGTTTGGCTCGGATCCTCCGGCGCATTGCCCGCACTTTTTTAAGCATGGCGTTCACCTTGTGGGGGTATCTCATGACATAGGCCGGTTCTCGTCGGCAACTTTTGGCAGGTACTGGTCTACTATACGGACCAGACGGTCCGCCTGTTCTCCCACACGGTGCCGTTCACAAAGGCGTCGAAGATATACCTCGTAGGCGGCCCTCTCGGCTGGCCCGAGGGGCTCCCCCGTCTGAGAGTCTATGTAGCCTCCCCCTTCGCAGGTCTCGATGCGTCTTGCCATCCATGCATCGGCTGCTTCGGGTTCGAACAAGAGGTGCAGCCCCCCCTGCGTGCGGAAAGCTGTTCTTTGGTCCAGCGGCGTCTCCGTCCTCTGCGGTACTTCCTCGGCCGGTGTCGGCAGTGGTGGCGGGTAAGGTCGTGCCAGCCTGACATTCATTCTCTGAGTGACACCATGGAGTCTGCAGTGTGGGTCTTCACGTACGTGCACCATACCGGCACAGCTTGCACTCTTGCCCCCTCCGTGCCGCCATCTTGTAGTGTGTGGTTCTCGACGTCGCCCTTCCTGCCACAGTCACGAACCCTGGGCTGTTACACTCCCCCGTCCAGCGTTGTCGCAGTTGCCGCGAAGCTCCCCCTCAGTTGGATCAAGGCGGTTGGTGAAGAGGTTTGTCTCCGTCCGGTCCGCAAGGTCTAAAGTCGAGTTCTTGCAGGCACCAGGCCCCCCTCACGGTTGTAGTTCTGCAAACGTGCCCATCACGATTATGGCTGGCCACACCTATCGGGTCCCCTGAAGCAAAGTGGGAGCAGATATGCTTGCTCAAGCACCGCTGGGAAAGGCGACGGGAGCTCCCTCGAGGGCACAGCCTCAAGGCAACCCCGCGCCTCCCCCCCGATGTAAGGAGGCGACACAAGCCCCCAAGCAAAGGTGCGATACTTGAGCCAAAATGGCGTAGCCCTGCCTGCGTCTTTCTCTCTCTCTCTCTGCAACAACATGCCCCTCCGCCCTGCCTCCCTTCCCAAACTGCGAAGCTGAGGCTCCCATGAAGGTGAACATCGGCGTGATCGGCGCGAAAGACTGTATAACAGCGATGATCAATGGCCCAACCAGCAGGTTCGCTCTCAGCTCTGAGATGATCGCGAGGCATCTGTCACCACATACAGAGCTTTCTTCATAGTTGAACAGAACATGCCAATGACTTCAACATGTTCGAAAGACGGACAGAGTGCACAGAAGGCTCTGCTCTACACTATCTGCGACCGTCGTCTGACGGCGGATTCGGTTGCCGGCAGAAATGGCCTTGCCTAAGCGAAGTGACAACAGCCACCTTTGGTGAGGAGACTTCCTGTGGTTGGAGGATCCAGATCACGGATTGTCAAAAACCTTCAGAGCCTTTCCGCAATTGTTGCATTGTAAGGTGCCATTTGAGCTGGCGTATCGGATCCTCTCCTCGACGGTTCTCCATTCAAGCCCGGAGTGCAGTGGGCCGCGCCCTTCTGTCCCTGCTTAATTCAATCATCCAGCAGACAACTACTAACTACATCTAACTAATCTCCGCCGCCACACCGCTGAACGCCCTGGCCTCAAAAGCAAATTCACCGCCAGAAGAACTTTTGCTCTTGGAGTGTCCACGACGTCGCCGAGAAGAAACAATCCAAGAAGTGCGAACCTGAGAAGTAAGACATGGTACAAGCGGGCACAGTACCAGCAACACTGCATCGCCATCTTGTTTCCACTGCCAAAAGCGATGAAGCTGGTGTGAGTCTCATGAAACTGGCAGGCAAGGCCTGCCCCCAGCTGCCGAACGGACCTGGAGGTTCAGTCACCAAGTTCTGGCTGTCTGTAGTTCTCACCGGAAGAGGGGCGCTTGTTGCGGGTCTCCGGCATCTTCAATATCTCTTCGAACTGGAGGTGTCGCCAACGGTATCTTCTCAGGAAGGTGACATTCGACCACTGCACAAAGACCAAACTGCTGGCCGACACGGCACTTGGAATCCAGTTGCCAGAGCGCTCAGCAAGCACTCCAGTCATCAACAGAACGAAGACGAAGAGGCCCTGAAGGACATGTCGCAGACTTGTTTCCCAGAACACTCCTCCCAGATCCGACTTTACGGACTCCACCTCCCTGAGCAGAAAACCATGTGCTGCACGACATACAGCGAACATCATAAAGCCAAGAATTGAAATCAAAGGAGACAGCGTGGAAAACGTGAGGACCGTGACAAGCTGGAGGGATGCACGGGCAGACCTTGAGCCGATCCCGAAGTACGTCTGGTCTTGGGGCTCGCTCCTTGCTTTCGCATCTTTGCTCTGCAAAATCCGGAAGGCCATGTACTTCAGAAGCTGGGGTAGCCTCAGTGCTGCTGTCGCATAAGCAGCCATCTGCATCGGAATGAAGTTAAGGTAGAAGTGTGTGCTTTGAGGCATATTCCTGGCCAACAAGCCGGGCGCATCGAAAGGATGTTGGAGCAGATACTGACCGGTTGCCATAATGGAGGAGCCAATCGCCGTGACAAGCAACACGAAGACAAATAAGAAGTAGAAGTACCACACCTGTGCGCACAAGACGGTTCCAGGCAAGCTTAGGCGACGCTCAGGTGACAAGTTGCCAATTCCGACTCATTTCTGTGCCGACCCCCTTCGACGAAAACTTTGGGGGGAGGACTCGGCCGTGGCCAGGTCTGACATTAGTTGCACTGGATGCAAAATCCCGCAGAACTGCGCATGCCACAGAGCGAGGCCGCCACGAGTTGACGCTCATGACTCATTCTGGTTAGGCTGTGACAGCAAGGAGGTTTGTTGGGGGGTCCGGCTTTCGGCTTGTAGCCTGCCGCTGCATTCGAAAACGGGCGTGTGCGTTGGCAGACTGCACTGGAAATGATGGTGCCGAGCTACACATGCAATTGACTGGGCGCTGGTCTTGTGAAGCTACTGGCTCTGCGTTTGCGTCGCAGACCCCTTAGCCACTATCTACACCGCGATCCACTCAAGCTCGAACCAACAGTACCCAATAGCTAGTAGACTTCCTGTCAAGCTTTCCAATAGTTTGTCGTCCTACCCACCTGCAGCCGATGCTGTCGTTCCGCCTCTGTCTTGGAGATGAAGAAGCAAACGAAAATCAGCATCAGACAAGATGGGAGGAAGCTCATGGCCACCGAGAGCGCGAAAGATGCCATGATGCCGTTCCACAGCATCGCCAACGCCGGGAAATGCTCCACCATTAGCTTGAAAACATGTACGTGTTCCTCCAAGGCATTCAGGTTGGCAACAGACTGGATCAACACGACCAGCGGCATGAAGCCCCAAAAGACGAGGAAAATGAGAAAGTAGCCAACCAGCTCCTTGATGGCCTGATGCCCTGGCTCAGTTGCTAAATCTCCCCACAAGACCTCACTGGGGTTTGGAGCCGGCTCTGCCCGGATGCCATCGTAATCGTCTTCAGTCAATAACTTCTGAGCAACCACAGCTTCACGCTGATGGTTGAATGTTATGAAAGCATTGGAAGAGTTCTTGTCGTTCAAGCGCAAGAGTTGCTTCCTGTACCTGCTGACCATGCTTGCAGCTGCAGCTTGGAGCTCCTGGCCCTCAAGTACTCGGCCAGTACCAGTGCGCCAGGATCCCTGGCCGCCCTGGCCCTGGCCGCCTGCTACTTCCTGCCAATACAGAAGCTCCCGGGTGTCTTTTACGAACTCTATGCACTTCACGGCCTGGCAACCAAAGACACCATCGTCAAAGAACTTACGAAGTGCCGCTTCCGACAGCAAGTGCTCGGGAATACCTTGTACAAGGATTGTGGTTGCACTGGGAACTGGTGATTTGTGCAACCATCTCATGCGCAACGGCATGAAGTTCCGCTGTGCTAAGTGCACTTGTGCATGTGTAACAAAGACCACATACCACACAAAGATGGCATGCAGCCAACACAGCCACGAACCATGCTGCACATTGGCCATGCCCACTTCGCTCAATCGGTCAGGACCGGCAGCATCTCCACCGACAATGGCGTGAAGAGGACATAGAATCAGAATGCAGGGTAGACCAATACTCAAGCATAAACGCATTCCAAGAGCCAAGAACTCGCAATGCATTGCCGCCTCCAGCCCAGCAACACTTGCTACTTCCTCGGGCGATGCGCCGAAGCCTTTGAAAAGCCATGCCAAGCAGCCCGGCGGCCCAGGCAAATCCCTGTCAGGCTTCAACTTCGCGGCCTCTACATGCACATTCTGCAACTCGGGGTCGCGCTGGTATACAGCAGGCTGGAGGCATCGCAAGAGACTTAATCCAAGAGTGGCCATGATCACGATTCCGCAATTAGTTGCCAAAGCAACCAGAAATGTGTCCAAGTCTCCTGCTTGGTTTGCGTGCACACCCTCCACGGTTGCAGCGCTTTGATCAGCACTAGCGGTTGTCGTAGTTGCGTTAAGCTGAACGGTCTGGGCCAGCAGTGCTTCGGCCCATTGCTGGCTGGTCCGACTTCCTCGGCCCAAGGGCGGAGCAATGAGTCTCTGCAGCAGCGCGCCAGGGCTTGTTGCTGCGCTGGGGGGTAACCAGCATTCTTCGCCGTGCGCTGTGTCCATTTGGTGACAAGATGCCCTGTCCCGCAGCTTGGCTGCGGGTTGGACTGTGCCTGGTTGCCCTTCCAACAGATATCTGTGTACTATTGCTCCCGATATGGAACTCCCAGGCGTATCTCGGAGTAAGGTGTGGCCTACGTGCTATGACCCAGGCTGCGACATGAAAATCGGCAGAAGCAAACTGACATGGCCGTGAAACTCATCCCAGATGCGAACAAGAGTGTCGCTGAGTCCTAGAACGCCTCACCGGCAGAATGGCTGATTAAAGCCCAAGCTGCCAGTTGACAAATGTGAAGGAATCGAAATGCCACCTCACAACAACGCACTCATCGAGAGTGTAAGCGATAAGAAGCATGGGTTGCCACCAAGCTGCATATATTTCATTCGAGGAATGAGTGCCATTCGCTCAGACATAGCCACTGCATGAACAAAGTTTACACCTTCGAAGGACAAGGTGGCCATGACGACGCTACCTTAGTTGACATAGCTGCGTATTTTGCAGTGCTGGCTGTGGCATAGAATTGGAGCCAACCGGCCGGCCAAAGGAGCCTTAGGAAGGCACAGCAGAGCGGATGGCGCAGCGCAGCATCGCGACCCATGCTGCAAGCCAATCGGCACAGGATCCCCAGCGCAGAAATGGGAAAGAAAGATCGACATGCACTGCCAGGTTCATGGAGAGCACGATGAGGGCACACAGCCTTCAGCTTTCCAGATCAAAACAGCTCCCCGCAAGGTCTTCTCAGGCGGGTGGCAGAACCAGAAGCCAAAGGAGGCCAAAGCTCCAGACCATACTGTACTGTTTCCACTTGCCTGCGAGGGGCCATGGCTACTTCACAAACGAGGTCAGCTAAGGTTGGGCCGGGCCTGATACAATAGCTCTGATAGGGATCTTCGAGAATATGGTCATGTGGTCCCAGTTGTTCCAAACCTGAGTGGAGAGGATGCTCATCACCTTCAGGTTAAGGACACCGGGCAGGTGCAAGACGTTGACCTGCAAGGGCAGCAAAGCCCCTTGAATTCTCTTCACAGTCGAGGCAGGGAGAGCCTTTGACATCTCTTCATGCATTCTGGGTAGGGAGCCCCTCTGCTCTTGTGTCGCACCTTGACTTCATAAACGTCTGTGTGGAAGCGCGGGTCATCATTGGGCAGCTCTAGGATGAACTCCTTGTGCCACTGCGCACCTTTTCCCTGACCCTTCTCCCAGATCGGCTCGTCCGTTGCGCCACCTTCGACAGGTTGGTAGGTGCAGATCCTTAGGCATACGATGGGCATCGGTGCGCCATGGCCCTCTCTCGCTGCAATCCAAAGGACATCTCCCTGTTCGGCAGGGAAGTGAAAAGCGGGAGGCCATACCTGACGACAAAGAAACCATCCGAATCGTCAACACTACATACCTGTATTCTCGCGATTGATCAGCAAATTCTCAAGCTGTTCTTTCCAGGGCACTCTACTGTACTGACTCTTCCCAGTAACTATATATGGTTGTCGGGAGTCAATGCCGGCTCCCTTCCAGTTTCTTTGTTCGGGACCGCAAAGAGCGGTTCTGAGGCTGGCCGAAACGGAGATGGATTTTTTTTAAATTTTTCTGTGTGGTCAAAGCGTTTAGAGCTTTTTGGGCTCGATGGAGCGGCTCCCCGAATTTCGAACAAGACAGCTATCCCCGTCCCGTCCGTTCCGGGTTCTGAGGGCGAGCTGTTATGAAGTGAGCGAAAGGTCAGAATGGCGACATGGAGAACTCTGATGCGGTGCAACACTGTGGTGCAGCGGTGCACTGAGCTTTTCAGCCCTTTGCTTCTACTGCTTTGCTCCCCTCTGTTCCACCTGCGAGGATCTTCAACTCTCGGCTCGCCCATCAGCAGCTCGAGCAGCTTGGCACCGGCAATAGGCGATCTCCTGGTAAGCACAAACATGCATGTGCACCTGATACTAATATCCTTGCGGTCCAAGCCACTTCAGCGTTTCAATGAATATGTCCAAATGCCCTGCCAAGGACACTTGGGCGCAACAAGGATGAAGAGCTTTGCTGAGGGTTGATATCCTTCAGCTCTGCCAAAGAGCAAAAGATAGCAAAAGTTTGGAGGATGCTGAAGAAAAGGCAACGAGCTCAACCTAGACACAGCATATACTATAAGAAACAATTGCAACAACAGCCTAAACGCGGGAGGCTGGAGGAGGTTTTGATTAATCTGACCACTCCCCACGCCCTCTCGTTTCCTTCTGCATCGATTATGTTGATGGCGCGCACAGCCTTGCATACCGAGTTAGCACTTGAGACGGCCACGGATGTGGTGCCCACTCAGAAGTAAGCCCATAAACGACAACTCCCGCAAAGCTGCTAAAAAGCTAGCTTTCGTGAAGTCAAGCAACTGTGCCAGAAGAAAACCGTGGTGCTTCGGGTAGTATCGCGCAAGACCAACTTGATCTAAAGTCCTGTCCATGTTTCGACTCATCGTTTTGTCGAGCGACAATTTTTCCCAGTCTTTGACAAGTTGTGATAAATTGTGAAATAAGCAATGCAGCTCTACCGAGAAAGTACTCGCTTGGGATGCAGCTTCCACATCCACAAGTGATGTGCAAACTCACCTGAAGGGCAGTGGTCGGTGATGTCTTGGTATCAAGTCCCGGCTGTGTTCAACACGCAAATGTCGGCTGCACGCAAGCCCTTGCTAAGCCTTTAAGATCCGTTTCTTCCCAGTCGGCGAGTTTTCCGGAGAATGTGTCCTCTGCCAAGGAAGCCGAAGCTCTGTACAGTTATCCTCTCCTCCAGCGGCCAACTCCGCATCCAACTCTGAGTCTCAATGTGATCCTGAAACTTTCGAGGCCACACCATTCTCAGCATACAAGGTACACGCTTGAGCCACACTGGGCATTGGCATCCGTGCAGAAGTTGGAGCGAAGGTTTGTTGTTAATTTTCACAAACGAATAAACAGCAGACGAACCAACTTTCGGACGGAGGAACGAACGAACAACCCAACACTCTCCTGAGGCGAGCTCGAAGAAAAAGACATTTATAAAAACTCCTGCATCTGCATTTTCCTTAATTCCAAGCAGTGTAACAGTTCAGTTCAGGAATGGAGCCAAATAACACCTGCGAATTTTGAGCACCCAGTGCACAAAAGCAGCACGGAGGCAGACGCAAAGGTGAGCGAAAGTAAAGCGGGCCTGGCTGGCGGCTCGATTCCGGCGAGTCTCTCAGGTAAGTCAGGACTTCTTCACGGAGGTTCTTTTCGAGCTGTCCCGGGGCACGCTTCTTGATCCGGCCTGAGCACATGCAGTTCCGTGGACAGCTGTGGCACTTGGTAAGCAATGGCGCCTACCAGCTGAACAGCTGCAGCTGGATTTGCCTGGAGAAGTATCTTGCACTACGCAGTCTCCAGTACAAGCAGCAGAATGTGACATTTCCGGTGCCTTGGCAATCAGGTTGACTTCAATAAATAATCTGCTCCGCTTTGGATAATGGTACGATTGCCTCAGAAGTCACGGCCACAAAAGTGGTAATGGTCTGTGGCCTGCATGCATCAGATTCGTCATGTTGAGGCACGTCAGGAGGTGCAGCATTTGCTTGGGAAACCTGGGCAAAGCACAATGCAAACACAGCGAAAACAGCTCATGTCAGAGCTCGTCATCTAGTCAAGACAGCCTGACGGCACAGTTCAAGCTCAGCAGCGAGGCCCGCTTGTGGACTGCAATTTCCAAGGCAGTCTTGTTTCGGAGCAGTTCGGCTTCTTCATCCTGGCGGTAGGACATGTCGTCACTTAGTTGCGATCCGACGTCCACTTGCCCAGATTTTCGCAGGAATGTCAATCCCTTTTCATCTCGCCCTTCCCGGCTTCCTTGAAACACTTGAATACGCTGTCGTGAGGGTTTGCGGGTTCTGGGCAAAGGCCCCGCTCCAAGCATTCGTGATTGACAGGCCTTGATGCATCCTGCAATCCAAACCAGACCGATCAAGAAAGTTAATGCCGTAAGAACTGTAGTCTGCATCGGTTCCAACCCAGTGTATGAAAACACGCCTTTGTGCCAGTAAATGATGACAGCTCGACGATCGGTATAGAGCCATGGAAAATTTGCCAAACGGTTGTATAGACTCCTCCAGCATATGTTTAAAGAACAACGAGTAGTTGGATGCTGATTGGAAACGAGTTCTGATGCTAGATGATGTGAATAAGTGCGATGCATTTTCGGAACTCTTTTCAATAGACCATGCGATGCCTTCAATTGCAGCCACTAGATACTACCTGATCCTGAATGGTTTGGCTTGGAAGTTATTTTTGCCCCTTGCATCGCTGAACTAGTTGGGCTTGATGGTACTGAGGCTTGACCAGGCTTCAGCAAGGGTGAGGGTTGACGGGCAAAGGTTGAGCTTTCGAAAGATTCAGATAGGAGCCTCTGGCTGCCATCTGTCTATATGTGCTGTGATCAGCATTACCACCCCTCCTCCAAGCTTACAGGAAGCGGCTGTCTATTTCAGTGCTCGATATCAAAAATTTGCATGTTTGATTGGTTGGTGTGACCGCTGCAAGCCATGCATGCCTTCCGTCCGTCGGTGCACAAAGGGAGTGGTAAACCTTGTGAACGAAGAACAACAACAGCCTTGGACATGAGGCTCATGCTGCTCCTGCGTGGCCACTTCAACGACCGTTTCATGCATTATCCTTCCCCACACTTGCGAGCGGATCGCTGCAGCAACGGATTTGTGGCGCATGACGGGCTTGCCGTGTTCAATCAGACTGGAGGTGTGGGAATGTGTGGGAAAAAATGCTTAGAAACTGTGTCCCATGAAGTGGGAATGGTTGATGCGATGATGGTTCTGTGCTTGCTAGCTTTTTGCAACTTTCCGTGTTGGGATGCAGCAAGGTATGGCGACCATTGGGTGGGAAGAGCATAGGCGAGAGTGAATCTGTGCAATTTCCACTTGTGCAACGCCATGCAACGCCACAGTGCTTTGGTCCTCGCGATCTTTCAAAGCACCGCTCTTTGCAGCCACGTCAGCCTTTCGGCTCACCAGTGCTTCAGCTATCCTCCTGAGGCGGCTTCATTAGGCCATGCAAGGCGGAGGCTAACCCTCGGTGAACCGAACTGAAGTAACTGAAGCAAGTAGCTCAAAGGCCGAACTTCTGTTTGCTTCCGGCACATCCGGCAAGCCGATCTTCGCCTTTCACTATGCCATGCTGACATGTAGAGTGTAGCACACAGCACACCACACGTTTTTGCTAAGGCTAGGACCAAGAGGTGCAGCGCTGCACATTCGTCGGCGTTGCGGATTGTGGCACTGGCCGGTGCTTCTTCAAGAATCCACATGAAGGTCTCCACTTGGCCTGAGGCATGCCGAGATGGTCGAAAAGAATGCGCCCATCTCGACGCGCTGCTTGCAAACCGGGTGCTCATCCACAAGGCGCATAAGAGAGGCGTATAATGATCAACACATGCCTCAGAAGCAATGAATTCCAACGCAACGAGGTCACCGCACGCTCTGTGCTACGAAGCCCAGCTGCTGTGATAGTTCGTCCGTTTGGGCCCTTTGTGTGCTTTGTGGTCTCCAGGATGGACCGGCGGATGAGCACATCCGGCGAGCAGCGCTCCCTCGGAACCGAATCCCGTAGATCAGCCGCGTGTCACAGCAACATGCCTTTATGCATGCAAGTGCGAGTGTTCCTACGTATGTAGGTATGTAGGTACACCATTCTCTCCCGATCTCTTACTCAGAGATCCCTTGAAGGTTAGCAACCCCCATGGCATTCACCACAACTGCAAATACAATATAGGTGACGTCGGACTCTGCCTATGTTCTACTCTGTGACAGATACAAGCCGACAAAGGTGGCTTCCGATTGGTCGAATGACTCGAAGCCGAAGCGAGGAACGCGGCTAAAACACACATGCGCACTTAGTCATCGAACATCATCGAACGGCCACTGCGACTGGTGACCGAAAGACACTGACAAAGACGAACTGAAACTTGTGGTTCGGATTGCGGCACCCGTGCATGCATGAACAACTGCACAGCCGAAGTCTTGTCAAAAGGAAAAGGCTGGCTTGGTTCACCAGCGTCCCAACACCATGCGCTGGCCCCTGCAATAAAACAGATTACCGATCACTGTATTCACTGACAGTGCTTCTCGACACACGACTGCAGCCAAGCATCCGGAGCCACTTCAAAACCTCCACGCTCCCGAGGCTGGCTGCTAAATGCGCTGCGTGGATCTTGATTCTTGCCCCTGGAAACGGCGCATAGTTTGCTTCCCACAAATCCGCTAGCTGCGGCTTTGCTGGGTCTATTGCTTGCAAAACCTCCAGCACATCTCTGGCATTACGTTTGCCGGATGCTTCTTCGATCTTGAAGAACTCCGGGCTGCCGCAGATTGTATACCTGAGGCCAAGATTTCACGAGCTGTCTCTGCTTCGTGAGCGTGCGAAGGCACGTACGAGGGCTCAAGGGTTCCAAAGGCACACCCAGGCTGGGAGCGAGACTGTTTGTAAAACTTGGCTTTCGTGCACGGCTCAACCTGAGTCCCAAACAAAATGCTGGAATACATGCTGGCGCTGGACGTGGTTCAGCGAAGAAGCGGAAGGCACCAGAACTTCGCATGAAAAGGGCATATGCCCCTTCCATGTCTCGTGCCTGGATATTGCGTCCTGGCTTCTTAGTGCTTCCATGCATCCCTCAGATGTAGACGGATCCTGCCTGAAAGCCTAGGCTTGCTCCGGCGTCTGCCTGCCAGACATCACAGACGGAAATGCAACATCCGACTCAAGCTTATATGGAGGGTCATAGGCGGTGCGCAACTCACGACCCCGGCAAAAGGTCATGTATCTCCCACCCTGCTTATGCTTGCCATCTGTTCAGTCTGCACCTCCACGCTTTGATATTCGTGCCTGCTTCCATGTACATGCCAGCCCCGGCAAACCCGACCGAGCTCATGTCACGAAGGGAATGCCAGTGAAGAAAGCAGTTACAGTCACAGTACATGTGGATATCAAGTTCTGGAAACCATGTTATCTTTGGAATAGACTGTACACCTCACGCAACAGCCTTCTTGCACATCCGCAGCAGCCACCAGAAGTTTTACCGTGCAAGCCATCTGCCCAACTAATTCGGTCATTCGGGCACCCTGCAACGAAACCTTATGGAAATAGCAGAGCGGACGCTGGCCGTGGATCGAGCAACTTAAAAAAGAAACAAGGCAAGACCAAGTGCGAGACAAGGCTAAAGCTGTGTTCTAGCTGTAAGAGTCCGGGCCACTCCTTCGCTGACAACTTGATTGCGTCAGTACATGTTCAAGGCATGGGTAACCCCTACGAGAACAAATACTTCCAGATAGCTCTGAGGCTCAATCGGCATTCGGGTGAAACTGAGCCTATGCGAAATTGCGCGTCCAACTGACATATGCTGGAGGCTAAAGCATGTCGCGAGCCGACGCATTCTGGCGAATATTCCGCCTTTCCAGAGCCCGCAAATACAAGTGCACAACAAGCAAGGTCGATCATGCCACTATGCCGTCTTCTCGCGGTGAACTGCGACTCAGGGTTCGCTCGCGACACCATCGAGGAAAGGACCTCTTGCCTCGCCTGTGCCCCTGAAACCCCGCATCGGCTTTTCCTGTTGGGTTCACTTTTCGTCTCCTTCGGGATTTCGGCCCCGACGTAAGCTTCCCGTTAGGGCTTTCGTCGCGTTAGGCTTCTCGGTTTCCGGTGCAAGGTTTCGAGTTGAGTTCAACCCTTTACGGTTTTCGTCTCCTTGTAAGTTTTGCGGCTCCGGTGTAAGGCTTCTGCTGCGTTCACTTCTTTTTGACACTCACAGTTCTCGTCCAGTTGAGCTTTTCGGTTTCCAATGCAAGGTTCCTGCAGGGTTCACTCCTTAGCCGGTGCGAGGTTTCGATTCGACTTCCGTGCAAAGTTCCTGCCGGGTTCACTCCCTATGGGGTTTTTGTCTCGTTATGCTGTTCTTCTTCCTGTGCAAGGTTCCGAGTTGGGTTCACACGCCTCTAGGGTCTTGGGCTCGGGTGTAAGATTCCTGCAGGGCTCACTCCTTGGGGTTTTGGTCTTGCTATGCTGTTCGGTGTAAGCAGTTGGGTTCACTCCTAACGGTGTCGTCTCCTTACGGGTTTCGGCTTGGGCAGAAAGCTCATTAAGGTTCCAGGGTTTTGGTCTCATGTCTGCTGTCGCAAGACCATCTGTTTCGATTGGAAACATGGTCCTGAGAGACCAAACAAAAGACAAGGGCAAAGGCAAGGGCGAGTTCGGGGGCACAAGCGAAGCCCCAATCAGGGGCGCGGGTGAGGGGTGAACCCAGAAAGGACGTAGACCGGGATCATTCAAAGCTGCATAGCCGATTCCTGTAACATGCGCGGCATGTGCATTAAAACTGTTTCGAGCATTGCACGCGAGCGAAGACGGAGAGATGAAGACTTTCCCGACGAGCGCACGACCTTGGGCGACCAGCCCAGGAAACGGCTACGACGTCGCAAGGCAAACCTGATCACCAACCACCAAAGCCGCTGCCAACTAACAGTGCGCAAATGCACACGGCAGCTGGATTCTAGGTCCTAGGACGTGTTCTGCTGTCGCCCATGTTAAACACTTCGAGACTTAGAGTTTGCACTTGTACGAAGCATCAGGCCTGGAGTCGGTAATCCCAGCGCCTCACTCTAACATGACGAACGGAGTCCGGTTCAATAGCCCGGGACCCCCCCCCCCCTTATCATCCTAGAAATGCGAGGAGTATGAGGGGGAAGCCCCGGGCGAGCGAGTACCAGAAGGG
>BGNK01001992.1:62604-82463 GCA_003297005.1 Symbiodinium sp. clade A Y106
GGTCTGCAAAGCAGGTCTGAAGCCCGCCTAAAAATTTAGGGGACCCTTAAGCTGCAGGTTGCAGTTGTTAGACAAGCTGGCTTTCGGGCTACTGGGTGTTGAGTTGCAGGCTCGACACCAACATCCAAGGGACTCTAGGCTTTAGGTTGGGGGTCTGAAATGGTAAGCCGGGGAGAGGTCTAGAATGCCTTTAGACCCATTTCAGACCCCTTGTTCCCTGACCCTCAAGGGTCACCATTNGGGGTCTGAAATGGTAAGCCGGGGAGAGGTCTAGAATGCCTTTAGACCCATTTCAGACCCCTTGTTCCCTGACCCTCAAGGGTCACCATTCCAGACCCCCTGCAAACTGAGGGGATGTTATATTTCCGAGATGCCTGCACGTAGGTGTCCTCGCATCCAGACAAGGCGAAGAGGCACCTCTGCTGAATACAAGGCAATTGAAACTTCTGCTGCCGCTGCCTGGCAGCAGGAGCTGGAAAAAAACAGCCTCCACTGCCATCCTGCGCCAAGCCGCGTCGGAACCACGTTGCTCGGGGTGATGGCTTGCTGCACCCTGCCACATAGAGGCTGTGTTCTGGTGCACAAGTAGGGCTGGCACTGGGGCTTGCATCAGGAATGCAGTTTTTATCGGAGTGCTGCTGCTTGTCAGGTCTCGGCCCCATCCATCGGAACCTCAATGAACCCCAAACACAAACCCAAACCCCTGAACTGTGGGATGCGGTGCAAAGCCAGTCCGCCTAGGGCCCATCTCATGGTGAGCAAGTAGTAGACACATCGTGCGGATCACATTCCTTGCGACTCCGAGGGGTCTAGGAGTCCAGGCTTCGCAAGGCGGCTGGAGATTCGCTCGAACCCAGTAAATCAGAAGGCGGAGGACGACGAATTGGGCCTGCCCGGCTCGTACTGATCTCACAGAAGCGGCTCATCTTCCGAATTTATCCGACTTCCACCCGAAGTAGGCCCAGTAGGCCATGTTGGGGAAGAGAACTTCATTCAACAGCCAGCGACATTTGCTTGGTTCGCAGGCAAGTATCCGATAAATGAAGTTCGCGGGCTTGATGGGACAGTTCCTGGTGGACAGAAGCAAACAGGCACAGCTGGAATGTTGACATCACCAGCACTCTCTAGACTCTAGCAACCTCTTCCGAACAAAAGAAACAAAGACAAAAATATCTGCCACTGCAAAGGCTCTCAGTGCAGAATACTCACTTTCTCCCAAGACTCCCAATGAAGCTAAGCGGGTCCATCTGATCCACGTGCAGCTCCTGCAGGGTGGCACTGGGAGCTTTGCGCATCTGAAGTTGTCCCGTGTGGGCATAAAGGTAAGGCTGTGTCCGAATGCAAGCTGGAGCCACAAAGTACTGGCTTTGACAGCTTCCTGCGACTAGACTAACTCAAACCCAAAGCTCCTCCGGCGTGATGTTGGGGTAGATGACACGCTGCAACGTGCGCAGTCCGACAGTCCCCGAGTGGAAGGCCTCGTTGATATCCTCCTGGCTTTAGAGGGCCGTTTCGTGGTTTAGGCCGTGGGGCGCTTTGTTTGCAACCGGGGGGCCTGCGGCAGTCGCAGCAGCGACAGGAGGAGCTGCATGCGCGTGGCCGGGAAGATCCTGAAAGCTCGGCGAGATTTGGTAGCGAGTTTGCTGCAGCTCCTCTGCATCCACGTCTGTCCTTCTATCTATCTAACTACGTATCCATCGATCTACCTATCTGCCTATATGCCTACCTACCTGTCCAACCGTCTAATTACCTGTACCCATCCATCCATCCATCCATCCAATTTTCCATCCATCCATCCATCCATCCATCCAATTTTCCATCCATCCATCCATCCATCCATCCATCCATCCAATATGATATGTGATATAGCATAATACAATATAACGTAATATAACAGAATAGAATATGATATAGTATAGTATAATACGGTGTGGCATAGTATAGTATGGTACGATATGGTATAGTATAAGAGACTATAGTATAACATAGTATACTATAGCAGAATTTATTATACTGTAACATGAGAGCAGAAAAATAAATGAGCAAAACACAGCAGAAGATAGTACAAGAAAGGATAATACATAAAGAGACAGTATCATATAAGATATTGTGATACAATATAACATAATATAATATCACATATGTTTATCTATACATATGTGTGTCTGTAAGTGTGTATGTGTATATATACATATATACAGTGTATATCATACATATACATACATATGTGCTTCTACATACATACATGCATGCATGCATACATACATACACATCTCCTCCGGAATCCTCGTGCACAAGTCAAGATGTTGCAAGCGAGGCACAGACTTGCCATGGAATGCTCACCGCTCGTGGGCGAGCCGACCTGAAGCTAAGCTCCGGGCTTTACGCTCACCTACACAGTGTACACTCGTTTTTTTTTGTGTTTTTGTTGAACCCTCTTTTCTCCCCGCCTAGGCCTAAGGTTAGGTTGGTTGAATGCCACAGATGGCTGAGGGGGGTACTGGGAGACTCGCAACCAACTCAACCCAACGTAAACCAATCACAGGTGTACACTCGTTTAGGGTTTAGGGTTCAGGGTACTAAGAAAAGGCCCTCAGTTCGAAGGTACCGAAGTCAGCCGAGGTGCCAGTGCTGCGATGCCGAAGACGGAGCCCATCAACAGTTCAATGCAGACTTCGCCGTGGAGGCCTTTTCCAGCAATCGTGATGAACACCTGGGAAAAGCAGCTTCTGCCCGCAACACCCACATCGAACTCCACTCAGGTGAATCTTGAGCGGTTGCAGAGTCTCCGTTCTCTTGGGCACTCCCTCCCACCTCTTGCAAGACGGTATGCAAAATTCCATCCCATGTGCTGCTTATCCCACTGGGCGACAGGAACACTAGGCCAGCAGCTACCTGCATCCGAGACTAGATCTCATGCCATGAACCCACCCCTGGCTTCTTGCCGAGATGCCAAGAGAGCTTCCACCATGCCAGCTCGTGCCATGCGCCTGGAAACGTTACATCGCGTAAAAAGCTTTCCTAAGATGGCTGAAGCCCTGTGAATCAAGCCTGCGTGGAAGATTGAAAGTTCTTGATGCCGAGAGCCCTTAACTTAAGTCTGGGTGCTCGTGATACTCGTAGGAGGCCCGTGCCAGCTCCGACAGCAGTGCGCATTGCAAGGCGGCGATCTGGTAGAAGTGCTCGTCACGCTCCTGTCGCATTGCTGAAGCAACCGGCCGGGGCATGGAGGACGTTCAGCCGGATGCGCACGGTGAAAGACGGGGAGGATGAGGAGAAGACGGTTACATGCATACTGAGGTTCTCAGGAACGAAGATGGCATCTGCTATCCAATATGCTGTATGGAGTTCTGCCACTGAAAAAAATACATACAAAAGCACGATGTTCTCAAACCCTCGATTCCCAACTGTCCAAGCTTCCTCGGCATTGAGATTTGCATTGATGTCTGCCATCAGCAAGTCCAGGTGGCTGAGGACGACCCTGCTTGTCAGATTGCTTTGCCGTCTTCCAGATCTGGCTTCCAATGCATGATAAGCTTTTCATTATTGTGCCGCGAGACAAGGGGTGCAGGCTGGCATTAAGCCATCATGAACTGTATTTATTCAAGTGGTTTGCAGCACGGAAGCAATGCTTTTGCAGCATGGGGGCCAGAGCCGCGCAAGAACAGTAGTCTTCTTTATTCAAGATGTGGCGCCGACCACGGTGTCCACTACCATGGATCCTCCTCCGTACCTTGCTCCTCCTCTACGGGCGTCTCGTCTGCTATTTGCCTGCCACCTTCCCCCTCCAGCTCGTGAGCATTCCCTCGTCGACCTTCAATGGCACTCTTTCGGAGATACAGTACGCACGCACAAACTTGCACTTGCTGGTGAAGTGCGCTGTGAAGTCTATGAAGCTTTGCAGGACCACGTCTGCAGAAGCATCAGGTCGGTAGAGTGTCACTGAATTACGATGCCACTCCCCTCCAGGCTTGGGGGCCTTCAAGACCAGATTGACGAGCGAATTTAAGCGCTAGGGCCGGCATAGGGGCAAAGAAATTCCGAAACCGGTGACCGACAGGCATTTCTTAAGCCAATGCTCTGTTGGAACCTGAGCCCTAGCACATCCAAACTGACCCTGAACCTTCATTCCGAAGCCCTCTGCAAGCCCAAATTCCCCGCTCTGCCCTGTCCTCTTGAAGTCGGGCACCCGCGAGATACACAGCAGTGCAGACAGACAGCGCGACACAGTGTGCGGCGAGAAAAGCCTGGAGAACGGAATCGGGGAAGGAGACCAGTTATCATGTTGGCCGGGGCTCTTCAGATCCTTGAAGGCAACAAAACTGTTAATCACCCTTTAGATTTCGCCAAGCCGGGCGGCATATCCCTCGCCGAAAGCAGCAGCTGCACCACATCCGCCCCCTTCATGACCTGTGCCTGGATCTGCTTCGAGCCTCGGCACGGCTTTAAGGCACCGTTCCTATCAAACGACACACAGCAGTCGCTCTGAAGCTTCCGAAGTGCTCTTGACAGCCCGGCCCACGCTACAAGAACAGTCACATGTGGCATGAGAAAAGCGGCTGTGCAAGATGTTGGCGAAGAAGAGGACCACTGCCTCTCCAAGGAGGTGCTGTGGTCCCAACTGGTGATTTACCAGAATTGGGGTAATACCTATTCAGAGTTCCATCCTCATCAGGAGGACGCAAGATCGAATTTAGCTGCACTCATCGTTTCTGCATGTTACGCCGGCCGGAACAATTCTTATGACTTCCGATTGTTTCGGATGCTGATGTCGCAGCGGGAACCGACACTTTGAGGATGCGCAAACGAAAAACCCATTGGAGGCACAGGGGAATACTCCTAAATCCACCGATCGGTGATCGGATATCGTCTACCTGGTATGACATTTGCGAGAGCTTTGTACATGCCAAAACAGAGGATGATAACCAAGCTTGGCTCTAGTGTGTGGAAGTCGGAAGCCCCCAACCCCTGGTCACGGAAAAGATCCGACACATCTGCGACATCCATTGATGATGTCTGTTGGGTGCGAAGTTTTGAGCTTGCCTCTCCGGAGGACTTGTCGATCTGCTCGGAGTAGAAAAGGTCGAAGAGCAGCTTGTTGAGCCCCAGATCCACAAAGCCTCAAACGCCCGCTCTCTTGTCGCTGTTTCTGTGGAGCCTCTTTGTAAGCAAAACTTTATACGTTTGCCAAGCTTGCTTCAAGAGGCTTCAAGGTGTTGGCTGTTGAGTGGCAGGTCAGAGATGTTGGACCGTGTGCCATGAAGCTACAAGCCTCCACCTGCTGCAGACCTGCCAGTTTTGCTGAGGAGAACCACCCTAGTGCCCTCGTTGAAGAACCCTGGGCCGAGTTCGGCGACATTCCCTGAGCTAAGCCTTTGCCACCCGGGCCACGCTGGAAGCTCCCCAAGTGGTGCTCCAAGCTCAGCAGAGCGATGCAGTGAATGCAGCACCTGCCGTATTTCAAGGCACGATGCATCGGGCCCGCAAAATTGGAATTGCAGGATCTCCGATCTGGCAGCCACATGAACTTCGGGCTCCGAAGTCTCAGCTACTTGTGCGTGGCTCTAGCACAGGAGGTCAAGAGTGTTGGCACCACCCAAAACACCACAAACAAGCAGACGATCGAACGGACCGAGGCACCTGAGGACGAAAGGATCGTGCTTCGTCAAGATTGGTTCAGGATCGCTCTTGTCCTTCCCTGAATTGGCATCAAAGGTCACGGCTTCGGGGCGCTGGCATACACACATGACCACCCCAGCAACGCTGAAGAGGCTTGAAGCTGTACGGTTACGCGAAGCTGATGCGACCGCGACCCAGATATACAAGGAAGGTTACCACCTCGCCTCGAACCATAACACGCGCACACCGAAAGGTCAGGTTTTGGTGCCCTAGCGCCCCTCTCCCCCTCCGGATGCAGCTCAGCAGCCATCCTTCTTCATTGCTTTGATACGGTTCGGCTGGCCCGTGCCTCAGCTTCCGCTTTCTCACCCTGCTAAGCTTAGCGGCTTAGCGCAGCTCAGGGCTTGAAGCCCATGTCGCAGCAGATCAGCCTTTGTGTTAGAGGTGTCAGGCTCCACATGGATCGGGGAGAAACCAAACCACAGCAGAAACTTACATCCACAGCCCTACCTGTCCTTTCACTTTGCCAGGACATCTAGAGGGTCCTCCTAATTTATGAGAGAAGTCCTCCTGCCCAGGTGCTGACCCTGGGCAGCAACCGCAGCAGGCTATCCAGGTAGTCTTCCTCGCAGGTACAAATGCGATTTCAAGAAACAAGGGCTAAATCTTCAAAGGCCAAGAAAGGCCCAGCGGCGCCTCTCGCCCCTGTGACTGGAGAACTTGTCTCCAACTCGGACACCGAATGATCTCGAATTGGAACAGGCTGTGCTACTCGGCCATTCCACGAGCCTGCAAGCCCCATGCCAATCCACTCTGTGAGTGCTTTCACGCCCAGGCTTGGGAAGATCGGTGTGCGGTCCTCACACTTCTTTTCCTCAGACAGGCCGAGGAAGATGCGGCGATTCTCCCGAAACTCCTCATGTCGCACGAGGCACTGACCGCTCATTCCGCACTGAGAACTCGGCCTAGCCCCATGAAAGATTACATCCTCTTGCGAGCGCAACAGTACGACTTGTTTCGTGGCACAGTCGCGGCTAGCGGCTGCTTGTGAGCGCAAAAGCTTCCTTTGTGCATAATAACTCGCCAAAGTCAAGTTATGTCATGGCCGGATGCCTAGCAGCCTAGCATCTGTTGTTGCAGAAACTTGTTACTGTGTTACACCTTGCTGCTCTCAGTCTGCCGTAACTTGAACTTTTATGATTCTGGTTCACCCTCTGCCGGAGCAGCAGATTCTGGTATGTATGCAACCCGATAGCTCGGGGTATTGGGTCCGTTCTCTGCAAAGCCGCGCAAATGACACTGCCTAGACTCTTTCAGTTTAGCAGGAAGGCTGTGTCTAACGTAAGCTGCCAAAGCTGTCCGACTGCAACCCCGCTGCCTCAACCTGCCTGACTTTTTTCTGGACGTCGGAATGGGTGATCAAACCCGCCACTGCACCAAGCGACCAGAAGGTTCTGCAGCAAGTAGACTCCCAGCTGCTGCAGTTGTAGTTGGTCCTCCGAGTTGATGTCGCAAAATTGGTGGAGGACATGTGGGTTCGAAGGCCGCAGGGTCACAAGCCTAGAGGTGCCTTCTGCCTTCACTGCAACAGCTCGAGGTTCGGCAGGCTGGAAGTTTGGTCCGCTCCAAAGGCAAATGCAGTAAAGGGGCGGAAAACATGAAAGCCGAGAAGGTGTCCAAGCCGCCTCGGCGGAGACAAGAGACAAGAGTGAGTCTGTTTTCAGCTACTCGGAGCACCACGAGTCCACGAGCACACGCCAAATCTTTACGTTGCCTGGCCCATCACTTCATTCACTACGGACCCAGGACAAGCATTGAGAAGTCGGTGAAACGGTGTGAAACTATGCGTGCAACACGTGTACTTTACTTCAGCGAAAGGTTTATGAGCACGAGGTCGCTCGGCCGCCGAGAACCATCTTGCTTCATGTGCGAGAGACGGACCCTTGATTGGAACGAGTAGTCAGGCTGTGTTTGGACGTCTTTCGGAAGTTAGCCAATATGGAAGAGAGGGATCGCGCTTTGCGCCTTGGCATGTCTACACAATCTTTGCAGTCATAGGGTCATGCGAGAGATAGGGAGAGAAACGGATGCACTCATTAAGACGACCCCTCTGAGGAATCTGAAGTGCGAGAGAATGTTTTCAAGCGCATGTCTCTCAGGGTGCAGTATTGGGCAAATCATGAGTTAGACTCGCACAGAGCCCGCCAAAGAACATCGCGTCGTCCGAACACTGCGCATGGATTTTCCTCATGAGCATGTGTCAGCGTGAACACCTGTTGCGGTCGTCTAAAGTCTATTTCTGCAATCTGGTGCTAGACAGGGAGAGAAAGTGTATGTCTTGATTCGCACCAGGGCTTTCAGCTTGAAATCTAGCCAGTAGATACCCCAAATTGCTGGTGATGGTGTTAAGGCGGCAGTGACGTCCTTAGGGCTTGAGGGGGTTGATTCGTGGGGTCCGAGCAGCCATCCATGCCCAGCTGTGGCCGGAACTCGTCGGAGCATGCGAAAGGAATTAGCGCCTCAAAACGCATCAAAACGAACAAGCACGTGAACATTCAATCCAATCGAGATCTCGTCAAGGTCCACTGTTACCGTCCCTAACAATCTCAACTCCACGTGTACTTCATCTTCAACACACATCATGACAAGACAGTTCAAATCCTAATTTGTCATCATACCACACCCTGAAGAGCAGCCAGCTGGACCTTCAGCGCGTTCACGATAAGGTCGATGTGCGTCTCATTTTCGCAGGCCGTCAGAAGCATCTTCACGCCCTCAATCGACAAGTCTGCATTTTTCAGAATTCGCTTCACGGCATCATTTGCTGTCCGAAGCCGCCTTGAAGCAAAACGCAGCTCTACATGCCAACACAGCGGAGCGCGAGACCCAGCAGGTTCCAACTGGTTTAGCAAGGCTTGAGAGGAGGCATGGGGATTGAGCTGACAAGGGGGTCTAATTACGTCCCTACTTGTAGATGGTCTTTGCCCAGGCCCATAAGTATATCACACATTTTGTGGTCGAACATTCAACCCCTTGACACAGAGATGAACTCTCACCCCACTCGATAGCAAATCCCTCAAAGTTCCACTGAAACACCGTGAACTCAACACAAGCTTCAACAGGCAACGAGCACTTCGCAACATGTCTGGTGCACGGCCTTCTCTTGGGCAATGCTGCGCTGGGAGTGCCCAGTTTCCGCCAAGTACAGCAGACACAGCAGGCAGCAAAGCCGGACGTGCTCCACCTGGCTTAAGGTTCGCTGCTAGGAATCTTCTCCTCAGGACACTCTTGGATCAGCTTTGGACTGTCACCGTCATTGGGGGGTTCTGTGGCACACTCGCCTTGGACTTGGTGTACATCTGGATCACCAATCTCACGCCTTGGCTTGGACGAAAGTTCCAGGCACACAGGGCCATGCACGAGGTCTACAATCCGCTGGTCCCCTTCAAGCTTGCCAACCTCGAGAAGGCGGTGTCTGTGTCTTATCGTTGCATGCTTCATCTCAACAGCTGGCACATGATCGGAAATGCAACTTCTATAACCGCAAGTACACTGATCGCTGCAGCTTACCACAACACGGCAGGGACAAGTACAAAGCGTTTCACCGAAATTCGCTCCCGAGAGCATGACCACGCATTCCCTGACCCGGCCTCCCTGCAGCACGAACTCCTGGTGCGAGTCGGAATGGTAGCAGAACCTGAGGCTTCAAAGCCCAGGGAAAGAGACTCACCTGTCGCGAGGAGCAGACGAGTCCCTAAAGGGTTTGGCTTCAGGACGGCACTGTTACTGTTGGCAGATCGGCTGAGAGTCCTATCTAAAAACATGGGTGGCTCCAATGGGTTACAGATAGGTCGATGCCTTGACAAACAAGACTACCTTCAGCCTCAGCTCCTTACAAGCGAGAAACCCTGCCGCACTGATGCGGAATTCTAGAAGCTGTAACAGTGAATCTGAATCCCAACAAACTAAACCACAAGATGTCATCCCCACCCCCGCTCTCGCAGCGCTGACAGAACCTGGTGCGAGTCCGAGAAACGCCGAGCACATCAGCGCGAGATGCGGCGCGAGCCGCGGATCTTCCTCGTAGGCTCCACTCGGATCATCGGTTTTGCAGCGACTTACCAAAGATGCACCGGTAAAACGTTACAAAACGCTATGACCGTAGACCAGTATGAAGATAAAGACGGGGCAGTTGAAATATCTGACTATATAAACCCAGATCAAACAACCAAAAAATCATGATAGACGGCAGTCCTTACAAATACACGGCAATGCTGCTGGTACTGCCAATGACAAATGTGCACTCGAATCAGAAAGAGTTCCGGAATCTCTGCACGAGTCTTTTTCCGTCACCCTTGGAGTGCCATGATCGGTACCTTTCATGCACTGTGTAGCTTGTAGCCGATACTTNGGAATCTCTGCACGAGTCTTTTTCCGTCACCCTTGGAGTGCCATGATCGGTACCTTTCATGCACTGTGTAGCTTGTAGCCGATACTTGAAGGCTGAGACAGATATTCTGCCAGCCTCCAGCGGCAACAGCCCCAGGCACTCGGTCCTCGAAAATATGGGTGAGGAGGGCGGGTGAAATCAGAAAACGGGATCTCGAGCACGGCAGCTGCATTACATGCATGCTTCCTGTGTCGAGGATCCATTTGTCACTTAAGACAGAGAGTCTACAACGACAAATGTGCACTCGAATCAGAAAGAGTTCCGGAATCTCTGCACGAGTCTTTTTCCGTCACCCTTGGAGTGCCATGATCGGTACCTTTCATGCACTGTGTAGCTTGTAGCCGATACTTNTTCCGGAATCTCTGCACGAGTCTTTTTCCGTCACCCTTGGAGTGCCATGATCGGTACCTTTCATGCACTGTGTAGCTTGTAGCCGATACTTGAAGGCTGAGACAGATATTCTGCCGCCTCGTATCAGCCATTCGCCCGCACCAAGTAGAGGCCAAACATGCCCCACTACTGAAAAGCCCACTGCAAGCCCAGAATTGCCCTTGGGGCGCCAGCCAGAGCATACTCCAGATCCGTTGCCACACGGCTAAAAATTGGCCATAGAGCATCAAGATCAGTGCGCAATTCAGACCAGCCTTTGTCATGGCCGATAGAACAATCCCCTCGGGAGAAAGGATCTGCAATGTTGAAGTCACTCGGGACCCATTCAAAGTGGGGTTGCCAACCGAGTACCTGAGCAAGCGCCCAGAAGCAGGCCAGCAAGTTATTGATTGTAGAATCACGGCCATAGCCCCGAACCAGTGTGCACTTGCCAGCCGCATTGTCGCAGAAGCCGATCCAGCAGGGCGTAAGCACATCGCGGCACGTGACTGCTGCGATGATCTGACCAAAAATCTCCAGACAGTAAATAAAGGCGCGCCGTGAAGTGAACTGGCGCAGCACCTCATTCGGTATCGAACCGTGTGCAAATCGAANATCGCGGCACGTGACTGCTGCGATGATCTGACCAAAAATCTCCAGACAGTAAATAAAGGCGCGCCGTGAAGTGAACTGGCGCAGCACCTCATTCGGTATCGAACCGTGTGCAAATCGAACAGTGGAAGCTCGCCTGACCACGAAGCCCCAACCATTCTTATATCGCCGAGAGCTGGTGGAGAACCAAGAGTCAGGTGGCGCATCGGACAGGCCATAGTGCTTCTCACCCAACTCAAAGAAAGCATCAGCGTACAACACAGCAGAATCGCTAGGACAAGACTGGAATGGAACCCAACGAGGTTGGGCGTTTCCAAGCAGAGATTGCAGAGAAAGTAAGGAGCATCGCAAAGGTTGGTTCAGCTGAACAATCTCCTGCGAGTTGCGATCATGAGCCCTGGCGTACAGTGGTTTCATGGCCGACGCCGCTGCCTGACCAAACAGTGTGCTGCACAGAAAATTCAACTTGCCAGCCAGTTTCTGGGCCGTCACCGGCTCCAAACTGTTCTCTCGTAAAGCTGTCTGTATCACTGCCAGGACCTTGCTCACTCGGTCGGGGGCAGGAGACAACCTGATGCCCCTCTCGGTGATCTCAAGGATGACNGCCGTCACCGGCTCCAAACTGTTCTCTCGTAAAGCTGTCTGTATCACTGCCAGGACCTTGCTCACTCGGTCGGGGGCAGGAGACAACCTGATGCCCCTCTCGGTGATCTCAAGGATGACGCCCAGGAGCTTATGCTTCGTTGCGGGAGGTTGGGCTTTAGAGGGCTTAAGTCGCAGACCAAGCAACTCACACAATGCCGAAAAGTAATGAAAGCTGCTGGAGGCACTGGCTTTCGAGTCGGGGCAGCCGATGTCGTCCACGAAGTGGATTAGCAATATGAGTAAGAGACTTCTGGCCAGAAAGGTCAATGCATCCACGCATCGATTGAAACACCAGACTGATGACGCAGCCCCGAACGGAAGAACCCCGTGACGCCACAGACTTGGCCCTGAAGGAGTTAAGATCAGGGCGAACGCATCGTTCGGCCTCGACACAGGAAATTGGCGGTAAGCCGCCCATAGGTCCTGACACCAGACCTCAGTCTCGTGGCCTGCCGCCTCCAAGCGCAGCAAAATCTGAACATAGCGATGAATGTCATCATGAGCTGGAATGTCCTGAACATGAATCGTGCTATTATGCCCGCTGCGACGATAGTCCTCGCATCGTCTCACCTTGCGTGAGCCATCACTGCCCTGTTGAACGACAGAGAAGGCAGTTGCCACATGAATATTATCTTCGGCATCCAAACAGACGTCAAAGCCACTATGGGACGACACCGGAACGCACCGTCTGGGCCAGTGACCNTCACTGCCCTGTTGAACGACAGAGAAGGCAGTTGCCACATGAATATTATCTTCGGCATCCAAACAGACGTCAAAGCCACTATGGGACGACACCGGAACGCACCGTCTGGGCCAGTGACCAGGTCCATTATATGGGCCTGACATTCGGCCCAGCTTAACCTCTGTCAGGACCTCAGACAACAGTGTCTCCCACTCTGGATCCACACGACCTCGCTGCAACTTTTGACTGACGTATGCCTCATTCAGAACCCGGAAGGCAGACATAGAGATGGGATGATCGTACCTATCATCTAGTCGCGGCCGCCAACCTGGGGCCGGGTCCACGTGGCCCAGCACCGGGAAGCCACNGACGTATGCCTCATTCAGAACCCGGAAGGCAGACATAGAGATGGGATGATCGTACCTATCATCTAGTCGCGGCCGCCAACCTGGGGCCGGGTCCACGTGGCCCAGCACCGGGAAGCCACTGGACAAGGACTGCTCCAGTGAATCGACGTCGGGGTAGCCGCAGCCTCGGAGCAGCGACATGAACAAAGGAATTTGGACTATCATCCCGTCCGGTAACCGATAAGCTCGCTGGACGTGTGGTTGTAAAGAGGCATACCAAGTATCTGTGATTGACTGCATCTCAACTTTGCGCGCTGCGATGTCACGAAGTACCGAACCCCGAAACTCATCAAGTCGTTCGGGTGGGAATCTCAAGAGCCTCTGCAAAGTCACCTCAATCGCCGGGTCAAGTTGGGGGCGCTGGAACAAAGGATGAACAGCTAGGGCTGAAAAATGCCAGTGATCCCACATGTCACTCGCAGGCTGCATGTCTATATGGTCGCACATTTCAGGCTGTCGCTGCATGGACAACGGATGTTCACCGGCCATCTTCTCGGCCGACGCCAGATCCCGGAGACCCGAGACGTCAAGCGCACCAGGGGCATGCGGTCCAGGCAACGACCGCACACCGAACAAGATCGAAAATTTTAGCATCTCTGTAGCAACTCCTAGGTGCCACGAGTTGCCCAGCAGTCGGTGGCGATCCTTCACAGATATGCTAGGATCAGATGAGTA
This sequence comes from Symbiodinium sp. clade A Y106, assembly GCA_003297005.1. Lineage (NCBI taxonomy): Eukaryota > Dinophyceae > Suessiales > Symbiodiniaceae > Symbiodinium > Symbiodinium sp. clade A. The sequence continues at coordinate 76,064 of BGNK01001992.1, forward strand.
ATCGCGATCGTAATGATGCAAAGCTTCTTTGGTTTCAATCGGCAGCAGATGCAGTTTTGCCTGACAATCCCGCAACATCGCAGTGTCTGCGAAAAACCAAGGTGCCCACTGTCGTTTGCCCTCGATCCACCTGGCCCGGGTGACCGAATCAATTTTCCCTTTGAGGGACTTCGGAGCTTCGCGGCCGCTTTCCTCGACCGCTGGAGTGGTGAGGCAAGGGAGTAGCACCTCGCCTCGATGAACCTTATCATGAAAGACAAGACCCGTAGGCTGCACATCTGCCAGGTCGTCCTTGGTTACTTCAAGATGAATGCGAGGGAGCTTGCCATGCCGCTGCCAGCGGATGGTCGATGCCTTACCCGGGTACTGTCTGATCGACGTCCAGTCTGTCCACGACCACCACAAGCGTGGCCGGTGAATGGCCCCGTAATCAGCAGCATCCGCCAACACTACCTCGGCATGCATGGCCTTGCAAAACCACTGGATGTCCGCCGGGTTTTGCATCTGAACGTTCTCCGCCAACAGGCAAGCCCTGCGACCCGGCAAAAGATTCAACAGCTCGCTCAAAAACTCGGTGAACTTAACAAACAGGCTGCCGGAGCTGCCCGTTCGGCCGGGACCATTCGCACGAATGCGACTAAAGTCCGGGCACGGGGCCGCCGCAGTGATAACGAGCAGGTCCGCGGCGCGCCGCCTTGAACTTGCTCAATGGCCTCAGCAACAGCAGCCGGGGAGTCGTCCAGGATGCTGCCCCCCTGGGATTTGATTGTCTTGCGCGAGGCTTTCCGCGCGACCTTGATGGCGGCCGCATCGATCTCCCACGACAGCACACACCGAACCGAAATACCCAGTCGCCCCAGGGCCAGCGTGGCTGACCCTATCCCAGAAAAGAAATCCAGATGAATCACCGACGCGGGCAACGAGCTCGTGGACTCCGCCCTGAAGGTGGAAGGAGCTGACACCTGAGGTTGCAGAGGACACCCAGAACCGGCCGGGCCGGCCTCAGCGGACGCTTCGTCCATGCCTCGTGGCACCCCGGGTGGGGGTGGAGGAGGCAGAGGCGCGTGAAGTTTCGCACCTGCTTCGGGCGAGCTGCGCTGCCGTCCGGATGGCTGGGACTGAGACTCATCGTCCCAACCGCCTGGCCGAGACCAACCCCAGACATTAGAACTGATGCTACGTGGCATAGGTGAGGCGGGACACTCCGTGACGCCACGAAACTCGGAGCTCCCGACTCCCTAGGATGGTGTCTTGCGCCACTTGCGCCAGTCCTGACCCTGCTTCGCGGCCCACTGCTGAGACTGAGACGGTGGCTCCCACGCCGTCCGCTTGCGACGATCCTCCTCCTTGCGAGGGCCATCCTCGTGCTGCTTCCGTTTCTTGCTGGGGTTCCCTGGGCTCCCCAGCTGCTTTCCGCCTGCCGGGGGAGGGCGGTTCATAACCTCCTGATACAGGTGCAGGTCGTCCTTGACAGCGGCAACAGATTCAGCAAAGGTTCGGCTCGCTCGCAGCTCGCGGCATAACTTCCACATAGCAGACTCGTAATACGATCTGAAGCTGTCCAGCTGCTGAGGGCGCTGGCGAGCCTTGTGAATGAAATCATCAAAAAGGCTGCAAATGTCAAATTCGTGACCGAACTCCAGCAAAATGAAAGCCCATCGCAAAGCCTCCAAAGCATCAATCACGGCCAACATGGACCTGGGTTCCCACGAGTCCTCGGTGTCCTCTGCGACCAAGCGGTCCCGGTCCACGTCAACGATCAACTCCTTGCTCAGCTTCCTTTTGGACAATGCATTCACAGCCCCCGTAGCATCAAAGGACCTCCGGCTCATGATCTCTCCCAGCGGGAGGGGAGTAAAATCCTTGGTAACCTTCAACTGATGCCACAGCTTCGCTAGGGAGGACTCGGCTCCAAGCAATCTCTGTTGAGGAAAAACCCGATTCCTGCCATGAATCTGAACAGCCTCGTATTTGCGAATCTGTTCTGTCCAGACGCCTGCCGGCAACGTGCGAGGTACCTTGTCCGTGTCCTTAGCAGCAGTCGCCGAAGTGGCCGGAACCGAAGAATCTGGCATGGCACCTGAAGCGACCGAGCCACTGAGGGGGGTTGGGGCGGTAGCCTCGATTGCAAGCTTCCGCATGTACAAGAGTACAGCCGATGCAATCGGCCGATCCGACGCATCCAGCGTGATGCGAGTTGCTCCGGCCCCGAAGCCTGCTAGAAGTGGCTCGATGACCACATCGCGATATGTGCCCTCATCCGGCGCTATCATCGACAGAGTCCCTGCGGAGGTTACCCCCCGCATCTGGACAGCACGACTCAAAAACCCTTCGGCCGAACGCGGCTCTCACGCGAGCCAGCCTCGAACACGAGTCGCAGTCGTCCGCGCACGACTGATCCAGCGCCTGCCGGCCGGATGGAATCTGTCACCTGGACATCAAGCTCGTGAGACGGCCTCACTGTATTCCTCGGCCACAATCATGATACCGGGTTGATGCAGCNATGGAATCTGTCACCTGGACATCAAGCTCGTGAGACGGCCTCACTGTATTCCTCGGCCACAATCATGATACCGGGTTGATGCAGCGGTGACGTAGACGGCAGGCCCAAATCCTGACAAGCTCGCAGCTTGCATCAGAAAATTCTGCCCGAAAGACAAGCAAACCACCCCGAACAACCCTCAGCTGTTTCTTGCGCTCTCGGCTGGCCGGCCCCAGGCTGCACTCTGCGCCCTCAAAGCTAAGAGGACGAACTACTGGAGGAGGTCAAAACACTGGACGAATCGGCATCCGATCCAGAGTCACCGCCCGCATCGGTGTTTCTCCGAGGTGCCGCCCCCGAAGGTGGAAAACAGCGCCTGCACCGCTGCCACTCTGGCCGCTCCGCGCTCGTCCTAAAGAAGCGCGTNCGAAGGTGGAAAACAGCGCCTGCACCGCTGCCACTCTGGCCGCTCCGCGCTCGTCCTAAAGAAGCGCGTGTTGCCATACAGAATGCCACAAGCCGTCGACCACAACTCCGGTCGACTAGATGACTCCGACTCGTCGGGAAGATGTGCTCGCCGACTACGTGTATTCACTATGAGCGTCTGCGCAGCCTCGTGAGCCCTGGCTGTGAAGTCTGAAAATTGAAGGCGTAGGGCCTCAATGTCCGCCGCAGGCCTCGCAGGCATGCACGACTCCGCATCCCTCTGTGCCGGCTTGGCCCTCTGATCCCTGTCGGCTCCAGGCGCCGCCGTCGGATCCTCGAGAACCCCACCGAGGTCTGGTGGCTTCCGCTCGGCCACCACACCAGACGACAAGGCTTGAGCCACAGCGCCCGGCACCAGCAGCAACGGGGCACCCTGAAGATACTTCTGTATGGCTAAAGACGACCACCTGCCGTGCAACTGCACCATGTCGAACCGCAGGCCTAGCAGGTACAAGAGCTGCGTGCCGGCCACTCGCAGCACGTGTCCGCCAAACCGCTCCACCTGTACTCCAGACTCGTCGGGCCTGGTAGTCTGGATTCCCGAGCGCCGCAATGCACTGCGTATGCTGTCCACCATCGCAGACTTAGACAACGCTGAGCCGTCGTCAGCCGGAAACAAAGGCAATTCCTGCACATCAAGACAGCCCTGAAGAATCTCCAGCCGCTGAAGATGACGTGCCCCGGCATGCCAAGGGCACAAAGGTTGCCTGCGCACTGCGCAACCGCAGTGCAAGGCCCTCGTCGTGAGCTCGCCCTGGGAAGCTGTCTTATGGACTGGCAGGAGCATGTGCAGCTGGCCATGTTGGAAGTAAAGGTGACGGGATGAGGCTGAAGCCATTTCAATCTCTCGCATGCAAAAATAGGCAGCAACCAAAACGGCATCTACCGCAGCCGGAAGGAAGTCCCAAGAGAAAGCCTGGAACTCCGTGCCTTCCGCAACAGCAGGTGCCAAGTCCCACAGGTCAAAAGAGTCCTTGAGCTCCGAAGGCCCAAGGCCCCTGCGAACTGAGCGCACGCAGTCCCTGATCACAGCCTTGACGTGACTCGGCACTGTCAAATGCAGACGCCGCAGCTGATACGACGCAGCAGCCGAAAAGTACTGCTCCGACGACCTATACCTTCCGCGCTTCAGCGAGGCACCAACCGCCCTCACATTCCTTTCGTCCAATGGGAAAGCCGGCAGCTCCCACTTCGCACACAGCTTGCGCCAAACCAAAATCCGACTCTCATACGGTCCAACAGTAGTCTTGGCCAAAACCTCACTGTCCAATTCTTCAAGGGCCCGGTTTCGCTCAGCAGGTTCCCCGGCCAGAAGCGCGTCCGCCAAGGATGCCCGCCTGCGCTTTCGGACCGGAGGTTGATCTGACCTCCACTGGGGCATCAACAGCTCCCCTCGGCGCGAACCAGCCACCAAAAGCTCGAGCTGCCATCGCTGCACGCCGGCATCCAGCAGGCGTTGCCAAGATCCCTGAACATCCGACAAGCAAAAGACCTCGGCCCTAACAAACAAGGGAGCCACGTCCGACATCCCTCGATCCCGAAGAGCTTCCCACAAAATGGCTGTCGAAGCCATGAGCCTAAAGGCACTCTCAGCATTCGCACACGTCTTCCTGCAGCAACCTTACCGGCATGCCCCGGTCCTCGCCGAGCTCCCGCAGGATCTGAGTGAGGGTCGCGGCCGCCGGAGTTTCCGGCCCCTCAAAAGTAGGAAGGATGAGAGCCAGCTGAACCTTAGAGGCCAGGATCACGCCGATCTCAGCATCCATCGCCGATCCTCTCGGAGCTGCAGCCCGAATCGAGTCGCCCCTCTGAGCAACTGTGCCCGTGCCGACGGGCTCCGAAGACCCCACTTGCAAACTGGTCAGCAAGTCCAGAAGCGGCATAAGAGCCTGAGCCTGGTCCCGGGGAACGAAGCAATGTACCAGAAGCAATGCATGCCTGAGTCTTTCCAGCATGCAATCGTACACCTCAGCGGCTTCCAAGCCACTCATAACGCTAAGAGCAGCCAGTCGCCTGTGAGCAAACTCCAGTGCACGCACGGAGCAAGCCATGCCGATCCCACTAAATCTGAAATCAGAAAAACGGGATCTCGAGCACGGCAGCTGCATTACATGCATGCTTCCTGTGTCGAGGATCCATTTGTCACTTAAGACAGAGAGTCTACAACGACAAAACTCGGACACCAGACACACCCGAAACCCCAAACCATAAGCATCAAGCTGAGGTCTCGGGTTCGCTGGAGTGGTCTCCTTTCGATGCGACAAACACAAGAGCAAAAACAAAAAAGCGCTGCAAAGAAAAATCATCCTCATAATACCTCATAACACCCTGAAAACAAGCTTGCAAACCTTCCAACACCCTTACCAAACTCCTATAAAAACCCTTAGAAAGACCGGAGAACCCAACACCCTGACCAAACCCGAAACCCTAAAAAGCTCCTAGTCAGAAGCCTCAATATGTACTAACATTTCAGAACGATCTTTAGCAAACACCAAAACCCGATTGCAATAAAGGCCCCTATATGATAGAACATCATAGAACCCTGAAAGGATCCCTAAACTCTTCAACCCTAAACCTTACATTATGCCTAAACCCTCAACCCTAAACCCTAAAACCCTGCTTGGAGGATCAGGGGACTTAGCAAGTAAGGTTGTAAGTGCCCTACAGCTGTCTGAGCTTAGTCTCATGATCCCCTAGGCGAACCCCATATTCTGCCCTAAACCCTATATTGCGGAACCCTTAGAGAACCCTAAACTCTTAAAGCCCTAAGCCCCATATAGTGAACCCTAGAAAGTTGGAACATAGATTTAGGATGACTCATGCTGGGATACCCTATACTTTACTTTAAGAGCATATGAGGCTAATGATGTTCCAACTTTCTGGCTTCTACTGTATTCTGCCTTGCTCAAGGTCCGGGAGAGCTCGACGAGAAGATCGAAGATGGCATCCTCGTTGTCGATCTCCGGGGAGATGTTTGAGGCTTAGGGTAATGTAGGAACCTGATTAAGAAACCCTGGGCCTGTAGCCCAAAATAGTAGGGTTCATATAAGGAACCTGAATAAAGGCACAAGGTTTCTCAATCAGGTTCCTACATTAAACCTTAAACTCCTAAGACCCTAAACCCGTCAACCCTAAACCCCTAAACCCCTAAACTCTAAACCCAAACCCTACATTAGTTGGGGTCCGAAAGTTTAGCTTTTGGTTTTTGCTTAGAGTTTAGGATTTAGGAGGTCAGGGTTAGGGTTGAGGATTTAGGAGTTTCGTACGACGGGGGTTTAGGGTTTAGGGTTTTAGGGTTTAGGGTTTAGGGTTTGGGGTTTAGGGTTTAGGGTGTGCTCCACAGATCGCGCGCTGATTGGCGCGCTGTAGTGTAAAGACATACCCACCCCAAGACCACCCATACACAACTCACAGCGAGCCAAACCGGAGCCA
>BGNK01001992.1:82566-112081 GCA_003297005.1 Symbiodinium sp. clade A Y106
CGAAGGGCCCTGTCATTGATATTACTAGTTCATTCTGTGGATGGGCTCCGGGTCCCCTTGGAAATGTGTTCAATGCAAACAAAATTTAAGGTTTGCGTTGGGGTACGTTCTGGGCCGAAAGGCCCTGTCATGGATTTGTCGATCGTTGGCCTCGAATCCTTGTCCAAGCAAAATTTAAGGTTTGCGCTGGGGTACGTACAATGTGAGCCGAAGGGCCCTGTGATTGATAGTTCGATCTGTGGAGGGGCTCCCGGTCGACTTGGAAATATGCTCAAGCATTCGACGGTTTGGAGGCCTCAATGCTTGTCCAATCAAAATTTGAGGTTTGCGTTGGGGTACGTTCTGGGCCGAAGGGCCCTGTCACGGATTTTTCGACCCTTGGCCTCGAATCCCTGTTCAAGCAAAATTTAAAATTTGCTCTAGCGTGCATTCTGGGACGAAGGGCGTGTCATTGATGTTTCGATCTGTGGGGACGCTCCCGGTCCCCTGTGAAATATGCTCAAGCGTTCGATGGTTTGGAGGCCCCAATGCTTGTCCAAACAAAATTTGAGGTTTGCAAGTCGTGAAGGGTTGGGGGGCCCCNGGGGTTTAGGGTAATAATACATACATTAGCGTCTAGCTCGGCGATGATAGCTTGGCGACCTTTCAGGAATGTGCTCGCAGGCTCTGCAGCTCTGGCAGAGCCTGCTTGGTCTCGCTGAGCGCTCGACTGCGCCCGCCTACCCCAACGGAAGTGAGAGGGGTGGCGGGCGGGTTTAGGGTTTAGGGCTTGGGGTTTGGGGTTTGGGGTTTGGGGTTTAGGGTTTGGGGTTCAGGGTTCCAGCAGCTACTTGTTCGTGAGCCTAGTGTTGGTATATGTTTGTTGTGCCGGAGGGCTCCGGTTACCTAAACAGGTAGGTTGCTAACTAGCCATAGAATATGTACTCCAGTAACCCATTATTTCGGTAGCCAGAGCCCTAGGGGTGTGCGGCCTTTCGATGTTCTTCGTGGCCTTCGGGTTCAGGGTATAGGAGTCAGTTCAGGGCTCTACAATCGAGTGCTGAAGGCATCGTACATATTGTTGACGATATTATCGCATCTTAGGGTCCCTTATATAGTGTATTATAGTCTCTTGTATAGTATGAATGTACATTGAAGGGTCTTAGGGTGTCAAGGTTTAGGACTTATGTTGTCTTACTAAGGGCCAACGAGAAAAGTCCCGCACCATGGCTTCCCATGGATGACACGCTTCAAGCAATCGCAGCAACCACGTCAATAGCAAGACTGAGCCCTCCACCTCAGGCCCCTCATCGTTGTTAAGCGATGTGAAGTGAAGGCTGAAAGGTGAAGTGAAGGGGCGGCAAGGAAGGGAAACGAAGCTAGGTGGGGGGAGGGGGGGTTGATCACAGCACAGTTGCTGTTTTAATGATTTCCGTCTTCATCCTGGCCATCATCCCTTACAGTAAACCCCATAAAGTAGGAAACCGGGTTAAGGCCAAATAGTGCTGGGATTCCCTATGCAGTACTCTTAAGGATTGAGGCTATTGGGTTTCCAACTTTTGGGCTTTTACTGTAAAGAATTCTGCCGACTGGGCTGTGGCCCATGCATAGCACATGCCCTGCAAGGAGCAACAACTGGGACCGACCTTACAAATTGTGCTTGAGCTCTACCTGAACCCTAGAAAACCTACCTTGGTTCGAGCTCCTTGTTACGATCTTCTTATTTCTTATATAAGGTGCTCAAAGAGGTTACAATTGGGGTTGAGGCAAGTTCTGCACCGCTAAAGTCTCCTAGGATTGAGGGCCTGCACTCCGCAAGCTGAACTTCAGAACACTAGATTCGAGAATTCAGCTGCTTCATGATCCAGAGGATAGGGTTTAGGGTTCAGGGTTTACATAGGGTTTAGGGTTTAGGAACACAATGCCAAGGGCATGAAGTCAGACCGAGATACCTTGTAATCTGGCTGCACAAGACTCGGCTGGTTAATTTAATCATAGGTTCTATCCCATACAGTACAGAGCGTCAACCTTGGTAACCACCCTGCAGCAGAAACGTTAAATGATAAAGCCCCAAAAAGGAATAGTAGGAACCTTAACCCAGACTTGCCCCCTCGGTGGGAGAGTGGATCTCAAGAACAAGCACCATAAAACCCCTATAGTAGTCCCTATACTCCCTTCTCTTCTCGCCCTTACGCAACCAGATGGTTCTAAGCCCCCCTCCCTTCGAAGCCCTAAACACTGAACCCCAAACCCTAAACTCCAGTGGCCTCGAGGTCGTCTCTGCCCAGAAGGCTCTGTAACACCTGGTCGAAACACCGGGCAACAGTATGCAAATGACTTCCTTGGATCTAGTAACGCTGGTGCTCGTCGTCGTCGTCGTAGTCTAAGTAGTAGTAGTCGTCGTCGTCGTATAGGCCGACAATCCGACCACACTACACCGCAGACCCACGACCCTAAATTCCAACCCAGGGTACTATAAGGTTACTACAAGAGTACTATTAGGGGGCTATACATCTTAAGATCGGTGTGAGAGCAAACTTGGTTTATTCGGAGCAGCACGGGCCTTTTGAAGGTGCTGCTTGTTGTCAATCCACGCAAAGGGAGCTCGGTGCTTTGGGCCATGGAGTAGAGGCGAGCTTCATGAGCCTTACATCATAGGGACCCTTAGGGGGGTAGGGGACTATACTTCCTCCCTATGATTACATGTTCCAAAACCGCCCGAAACGGTCCATCAAAGGACCCCAGAATCCCCAAACTTAAACCCTATAAACCCTAAACCCTATAAACCCTAAACCCTAAACCCTATAAACCCTAAACCCTATAAACCCTAAACCCTACACTTTAAACCCTAAACCCTAAACCCTAAACCCCAAACACCATCGTCGCAGGCAATGTCCTCGTAACAGATACCACCTTGGAAACCCTCAGAAGCCGCCCTTGTAGAATCCTGCCAGAACTCTTATGGTAGCCCTTATGGCTAGCAAGCCTCATAGCCCCCTTCAGCCCCCACCATCAGTCCCTTAAATCCAGGGCACCCAATACTGCGTAAAGAAGGAAGTTTAGGAACTCTAGAGTCCAATGTCGAGGAAGGACCCGAAAACCAAACCCTCCTCTTTATGAAACCCTAAACCCTCAACTCCTGAACCCCTAAACTTTCTAAACCCCGACTCCTGAACTTCTAAACCCTAAACCTCTAAACCCGGCGAACCTCCACCGGCTGCATCACTAGGTCTTTGGTCTTCAGGCCTGGACATGATGGCGTTGTGCTTTGTGTTCGGGTTTGGTGATAAGGGTTTAGGGCTTTGGGGCTTCAGGGTTTTAGGGTTCAGGGTGTGTTGAGCTAAGGTTTTTGTCACAGGCTTGTCAGTGAGCTTTATCAGGCTTCGCCGGAAGCACGCTCTCTCTCTACCCTCACCCAAACCCCAAACCCTAAAAGCAACTTCGCGCAGCAGTGAGGGTGTCGGCATTTAGGGTGGAACTGAGACGGGCAGACACGCAAACGCTTGATTTACAACCCTATACAAAGCCTTCGAGAGCACTCATAGAACCCTATGTAAAGCCTTACAGAACGCCCTCAACGCCAAACCCTCAGAATGCTGTAGAAGCTATATAAGACCTTTATAGAACCCTGCTCGAATCCATCCTGCAGCAACATCCGCACAACGAAAGGGCTCTAAGGTCTATACAGGGTTACCGAGCAAGGGTCTCCCTGTGGCACCAAAGCCCTTAACTTACCATTTTGCCGTTCTTAGGGCGAAAGTAATCCAAACCTTCGCACGTACAGAATCATCGTGTAAGCACGCGAATAATGAAGGCATAAGTTGGTCTCTCTGGGACACTCGATAAGCCCATGTAACCCTCATAAACGTTCATGAAACTTCGGTAAGATTCCTCAACCCTTGACCCTTCCCCCTCAACCCTCAACCCTGAACCCACAAATGCCAACCCCTGACAAGATCTCTTAATTCGAAAAGAAAAACTCGGGTAGCCGGAAGCCCGATGCTGCTCGAAGCTCTCATGACTTCTAGGCTAGAATATAAACTTTTAGGACTCTAGGTCCTGCGAATCAAAACCAGAAAACGGCCCCAGACCCTAAAACCATTCAGGAGAATCATGACGCCCCTGCGCATGCTTGGGGTTTAAGCTTTAGGGCCGGAGCCCTAAAACCGCAAGCCTTAATCCTAGTAGGGTCGCAGGGTTGCCAACAGGGTTTCTACAACAACGTTTCTTTTAACGGTTCTCTAGGGGTTGTCATAAGGGAGTTTCCGAAAATAGGGGACCCTAATATAGTAGGATCCTTACTTTAAGGACCCCAAACTAAGGTACCCCTAATTTTCGGAAATTCCCATAAGGGTTTCTACGTGTAAACGAACCCCTGAAGTGCATGCGGGCCTTTGAAGCAGGCCGCCATGAGGTCAACTGCAATTTGGATCACCTTTGTGATAGTCATTGGCGGGTCAAAACCCTAGAGGGTTTTGGGTTTGGGGTTTAAGAGTTTCAGTGTTTAGAGATTGGGGGCATGGGATTGGGATCATCTTCATCTGGGCCAGTACGTGTCTTATCTGCCTTGCACTCACATTTACATTTGCTTACACATCCAAGATGGGCTGGACTTACAAAAGCCCCTCTGTCATAGAACCGCTTTAGCCGCTATAGAACCCTCATAGCAACCCTTCTAGAACCAAACCCTAAACCCTAAACCCTTCTAGAACCCTTCAGAAGGAAGCCTTTTTAAGTGACCCTGAAGCCCCAAGTCCTCATGCCTGTTGCTCTGCGAGCCCGGCCCGGGGCTTGAAAGCTTCCTCAAGGTTTTATGAAGCCTTTCCTTAGATTCGATGAGGATTTTAGAGGTTTGGGGTTTAAGGTTTTATGAAGCCTTTCCTTAGATTCGATGACGATTTTAGAGGTTTGGGGTTTAAGCCTTAAGCTTTTGTGGTGTTCAGGGCTTCAGGCTTTAAAGTTTAGGGGTTTAGGGTTTAGGGCTCCATCGGATGACGGCTGTTGAAGCCTAGGAGTTTCGGAAACCTATTCATCCTGGGGACCCTTAGGGGGGTAGGGGGGAGGGGGGTAGGGGACTATACTTCCTTAAATAGGCCTTATTAAGTCCTTATTATCGGTATTAAGGCCCCCTACCCCCCTCCCCCCTGCCCCCCTAAGGGTCCCTATGGCATTCAAATCATCTTACCTCCCTGAGCCCTGAAGCCGAAACCGTAAGGTCCTGCACCGTAAATTGATAACAGGGTTACTTTAAAAAGGGTTCCTTTTGAAGGGTTCTAGAACGGTTGCTCTGAGGGTTCTATAGTGGTTCTATGACAGAGGCGCTTTGTAAGCACCCTAAATTGCGACTGGAAACCTCATCTTGGAGGCGTCCCCCCAGCTGCAGTTCGACTGCATCAATGGCAAGCCTGACGCATGCCCCAAAGACTCTTAGACCCCTTGGTTCTCGAACAGCATACAGAAGGTGTCGTAATGATCTTCAGTGGCATCTTAAGAGCTTGTCAAAGGTTTGTATGCCCCTGACATGGGGGCATGCCGAAAAACCCAGGTTCAAAGGAAGTGATGCTTCCATTAGACGGTGTTGGACTCTCTTTTGCAGGGGGCGGGCTTTATCGTAGTACGGTAGGGTTATATTGGGGAAGCCTAAGAAATAGTGTTGGCAATTATTTGGGCCGCCATACTTATGAAAGATCGGAGTTCCAGAAATTCCGGCAGATCCCCAGGATTTCCTTGGGTTTATTGTATGCAGGATTGTTGATTATGATATCTCTGAAGCACAAACTCAGTTAACTTGCCTGCAAGTTATTGTATGCTCCCTTGTTTGTCGATGCAAGATTCGTCCTTCAACAGAAGCTGCCTGAATTCAGCCGCCCTGAGCCTAAACCCTGAACCCCTAAATCCTAAACCCTAAACCCCTAAACCCTAAAACCCTGAAAACTCTAAACCATCCTTATTATTATTTATGTTTGCAAATGAGTCTCCTCAGCCTAAAGAAGCCTATGCCTGACACTCCAATCCCCGACCTTGAACCCTAAAGCTTAACCATTAGTGCGAATACTCAGGGCCGCTGAACCGTCAGCTTTGAAAGCACAGGCAGCATCTTTCGAGGACTTCTTTGGGAGTTTCAGCAGAGCATGAAGCAAAGTATGAACATATAGCAGGATCCTCGGCATAAAGGCTGCCAAACGAGGCTCACCGAATGTTGAGAAACCCCTATACTGCACCAGTAACCCCCTAAAACCCTTGAGCAGCGTCTCACCCTGTTGCAGGTTTTCAAGCCAGCCTCACTAAAACCTCTACCCTACACCCTTAGAATCCAGAATCTAAAAGCCACTAAGAAAGAAATTCCATGAGCCCATGAGATTCCTTATGCAAAACGAGAACTGGAAATCACAACCCGATGAAACACAGCAATGGTAAAACACAACCAGCAAGCATTAAAAGTGGTCCCTAAACTCTAATTTAAACCACTCAATCAGGGGGCAAAGGGGTGCCAGCACCTTGGGGCGTGCTTCTCGGCTTCCTCGCTGCTGAGAAAAGAATTCCCTTCCTGGCTGCGGAGTTCATGGGATTAGAGGTCTTACAGTCTTGGGTTAACAAGATTTAGGATTTAGGGTCTTGAGTTTTTAAGATTCAGGATTTGGAGTGGGGGTTTATAAGATTATAAGATTTAGGATTTCATTGGAGGCCTCAAATTGTGGGATGAAGGTAGGTAGGATCAAGGATCCCTTTTGTAAGAACTCTTATTTGGGAGCTTCCGAAAATTAGGGGTACCTTATTTTGGAGTCCTATTAAGGATCCTATTATTTAATTATACTATATTAGGGTTCCCTAGTTTCGGAAACTCCCATTTTGGGATTCCCCCACCTGCCTTCATCCCACCCTTTGAGCCCTTTGACTTCGAGTTCAAGGGATTAGAGGTCTGAGGGTCTTGCGGTTAGGGCTTAGGGGGCTTAGGTTTTAGGGTCTTGGGATAACAAGATTTAGAATTCAGGTGGAGAGTTTAGGGTCTTACCTTTAGTTCTTTTCAGTGAAGGGTTCAGGGTTTAAGGTTTAGGGGTTGAGGGCCGGGAGGGTCTAGGGCGGATCCATATAATTCACGGTCCACTTGTATGGTTTCATTTTCTAGGTGGGTTTACTGCTTCGGGGCTTTAGGGCTTAAGGATTTAAGGGCTTATAGATTCGGGTTGTAGAAGGATTTCAACAGTGGTTGCACCACCCGCTGCTGTCTGCACTGCTGTAATGCACTGGCTTTCCATGTTTGGGAGTACCATAGATCAGAACCTACCGAGTCAGTCAAATACGACTTAATTGAGGAGTATACCTTAACTCATACAGGGCTTAATAGGATTATATTCCTCAGCTTAGAGGCTCTCTGGGCACCCCAGAAACCCCACATCATATTGCTCTGCAGCTGCTGCTGGTGCTGCTGCTATTACGTGCGTCTACTGCTGCTGGGCTACGGCTACTACCACCACTACTACTACTACTACTACTACTACTACTACCACTACCAGTACCAGTACCAGTACCAGTACCACTACCACTACCACTGCCACTACCACTGCCACTGCCACTACCACTGCCACTACGACTACTACGACTACTACGACCACTACGACTACTACGACTACTACGACTACTACGACTACTACGACTACTACCACTACCACTACCACTACCACTACTACTACTACTACTACTACTACTACTACTACTACTACTCCTACTCCTACTACTACTACTACTACTACTACTACTACTACCACCCTGCAAAATACCCGTGCATGCATGCACTGTCAGAGCTGACTGGCTTACGTGTCATGGTTTCTGGTAGCTGCGCAATCCGTACTGCAAGCCATCATCCAGAGCACCTCGATGCACTTGGTGTAGAGGGTCCCCATCTGCAGGACATCTGCCTCAGCAAAGCTCGAAGGCTTTGGCATCTGCAGGGCTTCGTCCGTGGCAGCGGTCAAGCTACCTTGTAAAGAGTAGACATGCATACACACACAAGCAAGTAGTTAAACCATGGAACCTGAAAGACAACACCACAATAAGCACTGTTGCAGTCCAGCACCTGCCAAAAAATCCACATCCCTAAAATTCACCCCCTGTGGAAAATCAACCAAGCCGGATGAAAGGCTATGACTTCCCTTATAAATCTCCTGCAAAGCTGAAATGCAATCCCCTGAAAACCATGCACCTACTGTAGGTTTAGGATGTCAGCCGTCCTAGATTCAGATATCAACTCCCGGGCTTAGCACTAGCAATTCGAACAGGATTTTTGGGCAAGCGAAGAGCATTAATATCTGACCCCGGTACTTAAAGCTTAAAGAAAACCCAGGTACCTCTAGTGCCCTGGGCCAGTACTTGCATAAACAGGCTGAAAGTGCACATGAGTCTTTAGGCTTAAGGCTGTGCTGGGACCGTAAACCCTAAACCCCTAATCCCTAAACCCCTAAACCCTAAACCCCTAAACCAGTCTAAGGGTTCAAGCCCGGGTTTGGGTGTGCTTAGGGGTTCAAGCTGAGGGATTTGGCTTAGGATAAGCTAGGTTTAGGGTTTGGGGTTTTGCGCTTAATTAAGGGATCACAGGAGATACTAACTTACAGGGTTGCAAACACGGCAACTATGACTGTACATACATATATAACCCGCAACGAAGGTAGTTCGAACCGTACTTACTCCCATGATCCTGCAAGTTAATTAGGGCAGGGTGGGGGGGCGTTCCATTAACCTGCAGCTTTGAAACATCAGGTGCTCGAAGAATGATACGTACCTCCACTGAGCTATGAACGCATGAGGCTATGACAGCCTTGAATTAAGTTAGCGCGATATTCAGCAAAATAGTGTTGAAGGGTATATTGTAATACACTTATCCATGCAGTCTATATCATATTACAACCATAGGCGGCCGCCCACACCAACACGTCCGACGTCCACCTCAAGCCTGAACGATCATCGCGATGACGTTCCCCCCCCAGCGTATGTAGTCTGCAAGAAGTACTTTGATGGTGGAGATTGCCGCCTTCAGAAAGGGCATGCCCCTGGCAGTCCTGGAAGACCCCCCATCCAAGAGACTTGGCAGTCTCATTGACAGCAACCGGAAAATTACTACCTGGGTAGATGAGGCAAGACGATTCAGGTCGTAGTGAGACGTTGGCTTTTTCCTGTTCAACGATCTTCTCTTTGACGGCTTGGATGGCCAAGAGCACTTCTGCTCTCGATCTCCTCTAAACTCCTAAACCCCAAACCATTCTGAAATCCGAACCGTCGGGCCTTTTTTATAGTTTAGGGCTCAGGGTTCTGGTGTTAGGGGTTTGGGCTGTAGGGTTTAAGGGCTTAGGCTTTAGGGTCCAGGGCTGTAGGGGTTTAGGGTTTAAGGCTTCTAGGGCTTTCATGGCTTAATAAGGTTTAGGAATTATAGAACTCATGTGGCTGAGGGTAAGGTTTAGGGCTCAGGCTTTTCCAACCCAAAACCATGGCAATTTCTAGACCTAGACCGCGAAACCCCTTCGACATGCAACACACACCAAACGCCCTCAACCCAGACCCCTAAATTTATCTAAACCTCAATCCACGATGCCATCAACCATCCACAGCCTGTAACCGGGGCTCGAAGCCATCTTCACCAAAGGACCCCAGCTATTCGCCTGTGAACAGCAGCGTCAAATGTCGTGGGGGCCGGGTTGTGTTCCTTATTTCGACCCAGAGACTCACAACAAACCTCAAACTAAAGTGGGATCCCGAATATGATTTAAGGAATATTCCCTCCTTATTTAAGGGATTTTGGAGTCCCCCAACCCCTAGAAACCCTATAAAAGGAGCCCTAGGTATTCCTTGAGTGAGCGATATTGGATCTAGGTCTATGCGGATCCAGCAGGCTTGCTGATAGCAAGCTGCTACACGATACTGGCATACTATAGGGGCCTTAATAATTACATATAGTATTTCGGGGGTTCCTTTTTTATTTATAGTATAATGGGCCACCAAACCCTATTCTGGCTATTAAGGCCTCTGTATTCATTGCGAGATGGCAGAGCTACATGCAGAAAACCTAGCGTGAAACAGCTCAGTGTGTGTTCGGAATAGGGTTTCGAAATTGAGGTTTACAGGCTTTTTGTTACTAGGTAGGATTGCAGAAACTTAGGATAAGGCTTTCTGGTTTAGGATTTTGGGGGCGAGTTGTCAGTCCATCCAAGACTTTTAGGATGCACTTCTAGGGTTTCTAAACCCTAAATCCCAAGCCTGAAGAACCCCCTAACCTGAAACCCCAAACCACTGGAACCAGAGAGATTCCAAAGGCCCTAAAACTGAGGCAGTAAACCCCTACCAGTACACCCCAACGCCCTAAACCCCGGGTTTTCAGTGTGTCTACGGTTTACGGTTTAGGGTTAAATTAGAGGTGTGCACGTTTACCTGTTCGTAGTGACGAGACGGCGTTCCCCGAAGCCTTTTTAGGGTCAAGTCAAGAACAGTTCAAGAACCGACGATGTTCCACAAATTCCGCGCTTACCCTAAACCCTAAAACCCTAAACCATAAAACCCTAAACCCTACAACCCTAAACCCTACAACCCTAAAACCTAAACCCTGTTCTGCTCCCTGGTCCGGGGGTTGGCATCTTCTTGCTACAGAGAGCTTCGTGCCCCCTAAAATAACAGAACCCTATATCTCCTGATACCCGGCTCGCGGCTCTTTCGCGGTTTTAAGGTTTAAGGTTTAGGGTTTTAGGGTTTAGGGCTTAGGGTTTAGGGTGTCCTATTGGGTCTTACCGGGTTCGATTCAAGTGCTGTTTCGCACATCGGATTGGGTTTGGGGTGGTAGACTGTAGCATGTTATAGCTGCAGGGGCTACAAAGGGAGAATTCTAGATATCCCTACTCCTATTAACCTAAACCCTAAACTCTAAATCGGTACCCCGGCCCCTAGACGCTTAACTGTAAAGCTCCAGACTCTAAACCGAAACTGCTGAACCCGTAATCGCCAGATGGTAGACTCAAAACCGGAATGGGGCAACGATCTGCCTTGATCTCAAGCTTCTCTGAGTAGATAAAGTCCAAAACAGCCTCTTTTGGGGTTTCAGGCTCTGGGTGTTTCAGGGGCTTGTGTTCAGGGGTGCTTAATTGTGAGTCAAAAGGGGTTCGAGGTTTAGAGAGTTTCAGCAAACTGCCTGCAACAGCGACGTCAATCCCGAATCTTCAAACATGCTGAGTGCATATCGGTCACGCAGCAGAAGCCCTTGTGGCGCAAGACGTGATTTAAGAGATGCGGGGCTGTCTGGCTACTAACAAAATTACCTTCACATGCCCTGAATTCCTGCAAGTACCTCGGCTGCTTAGGGTGTAGGGTGTTTGGGATGATTGGACTAAGATCAACCTCCCCTCCAGGTAATCGTACAGGGTCGGAATTGATCCGCCGGGATACCTCATGTACTTGTTGTCCCCGCACATCGAACACCCGACGTCATGGCTTCCTTCGCCAACTCTGACACCTTCAGCCTGTTTCCGATGAGGTAGCTTGAACCCCAAACGGACTTCTTTGGCTGACTGGAAGTACAGGGATTCATAAAGTGCCACTGTTTGGAGCTTTCGCATGGCACACTTCACACCTGCTACACAAGCGACAACTGTGAGTTTCTCAGGAATCTAGTGTCTCCTCACTCAGGGACTGGTACTGGTAACACGTTGACGCAACTTGACAATCCTTCAGCGCATAAGCTGACACGAACCTGCCTCACAGTTTTGTACAAATTATGACGGTAGAAACTTTTTTCAAGAGACGGTACCATTAGTGAAAGGCCCCTACAGTACACGACCGTAGCCTGGCTGGACGAAGAGGTGCTCCGAATCTTAGTGAAATATGAGGCGTGAACCGTTAGAATCTGTCAATAGGGTGTATTTAAGCTTGCACACAGCATGAACAGATCGGGACTGCTGCAAGCAATGTGATTATATGTGCATGATGCCGACCTCTGTATAAGGTATTTTAACAGAGGCCCCAGACATGTTGACGCCATCACACGTCTCAATTCCCAAAGAGCCCCACGCTCTTCAACTGAGGATTGTACCCTGAACAGTGAGGGGCCTAGCTTTGATTTACGTGCATGTCTTCATTGAGGGGTACAGGGCACAGTGGGAAACAGCAAACCCTCGAAAGACATCCGGTCCTCGAAGTGCCCCCAACATTGCTTTGGAAGAAGCCTGGGCAAAGCCGGCTGTTGTTTGGTGTGCAAGGGCGGTTTGCGGCCATAGTTTGAAGCCTCTTCGAGAACTAGGCCAGGCTTTCCGGTTCCGACCCGGGTTTGAAGGGGATGGTTTTGGATTTTCGGTGCAGTGTTGGCATAGGTTCGTTCTTGACATCTGCTGGTGCTGCCAGGAACTCCACAGCTTAGACGAAACGAGAGAACAAGCTTGGCGAAACTGAAGCTGAACCATGAAACCCCAAACCCCAAAAACCCTAAACCCTAAACATTTCCATCTGCGAATATGCCGGCCTCAACGCCCTCTCCCACTTTGCAGACTTTGCCGCGAGACCTAGATACCTTAAAACCCAAAGCCCTGGAACCTAAGCCAAGGTAAGCTGAGGTATTGCAGACTTGCTTAGCATCCGGGTGCTTACGCTGCGCAGTCTACAATATTTTACACTGTGCATCTCATTCTGTATGCAGCTATGTACCTGCATATGAACGTATGTGGTTTTTATGTGTGCAAGCGTGCATGTATGCGTGGCTATGACACACACACACATATATATATATATATATAGATACATATATACATGTTTATATATATATATATATGTGCAAATATGAGCAGATAGATAGATAGACAGGTAGACAGACAGAGATAGATAGCTAGATGGATAAACGGATAAGGGGAGAGAGAGAGAGAGAATGCGAGAGAGAGAGAGAGAGAACAAGTTGTCTTTTGTATCTAGCACAGCCCTTCATTATGACTCGTGCCGTGATCGTAATCGTGTGGGCATCCCTGTGTTACACCTCAAAGGATTAAAAACGGGATTTGAACTGGTTCTGTGAGAAGGCCCTCTACAAGGGGTTTCGGGTCCAAGCGCTGCGAAAATGGTGTGATTTACAATGTTTAGGGGTTTAGAGTTTAGGGTTTAGGGGTCTTAAGGGTGTAGGGCTTTCCGGCTTCGAGAGTACCGGACGAGAACCTTCTTGTTTTCGGTGGTACAGCATGAAGCATGCTTGTTGCATTTAGCTATTGGTTGTGCTGCTGGAGCTGCAGTAGCGAATGCATTTGCTGCTCATATATGGTTTAGGAATTAATCAAAACACTTTGCCAAACTAGGAGGTAAATTGGGTACTCGGGGATACCATAAGAAAAACAGCTAAACCCGGCCTGAACCCTCAAAGCTACAGGGTTTCGGCTTTAGACATCATGGGGCTCGGGTCAAGGCAACAGTTGGCCAAGGTCGGTGACATTTAGGGTTTAGGGTACCGCCCTAAAAGCCCCTTTACCCCAACACCATGACCCTTAAAACCCTTCTGAAACCCTTGTAAAACCTCATCTAAATTCCTTACGGAACAGAAGCGGCTACTAGGTTGCACACAGCCCAACACGGGAGGAGAACGTGACGAAGAATAAACAAAGGATACGAGGCCCTAGAAGTAACCCGTGCCTCTATGCCAAGACCTGGACGGCATCAGAGCTCCACGCAAGGAAGCCTTCTAGAATTCTAGAACTCCAACAAACCTCTACTACTTTATAGTCGAGGATTCTCCGATGGTCAGGGCGAGAGACGAAGTAAGGTCGGTATGCTCGTCGGCATCACCCAGGTGCTGCCAGGGCTTTGTGTTGGGACTTCCGCAAACTAGTGGATCTGTCCCCTTTTTTTTGCGTTGCCTACAAAAAGGATCCTACTATTTCAAGGCCTATATATTGGGGACCCTTAGTTTCTGAAATTCAACGGTATTTGTTGCAGCAAGTAGAGGAGCCCGGGGACTGACCCAACGTTGGCCGAGGCTCTTTGGGCTTTGTGTTTGCAGGTGCAGGGTTCAGGATTTAGGGTGTAGCGTTCAGGGCTTAAGGTTCAGGGTTTAGGGTTTAGGGTTCAGGGTTTAGGGTTCAGGGTTTAGGGTTCAGGGTTTAGTGTTTAGGGAGTAGGGGATTGGGGGTTGGACGGCTTCTACTCTCTGCACTTCAAGTTGTGGATGACCCTCTCTCTCTCTCTGTCTCTCTCTCTCTCTCTGTCTCTCTCTCTCTCTCTCTCTCGCTCGCTCGCTCGCTCGCTCGCTCGCTCTCTCTCTCTCTCTCTGTCTATCTATCTCTCGCTCTCTCTCTGTCTCTCTCCCATGTATGTATGTGTGTATATGAGCAGAGACTAATATTGTTCATGTTTGTATATGTGTACACATGTACGTATATGCGTAGGGGTTCACATGCATTCAAAGGCAAAACACAGAGAGAGCGAGAGAGAGAGAGAGAGTTTGGAACTAGCAAAGCTTTCGGACAGCAATTGCGATTTTCCTGTTACCACAGGTACAGATTATATGTGAGCTCCGCTTTAAGCCGCGAGGCTGTCACGCAAACTGAAGCTAGCTCGTGGCATCGGCAGACAGAGAGTGAGAGGTATATAACAAAATGCATACAGCAAAAACTACTGCTGATAATTGTGGTTATGGGTTGATAGTGTTACAGACGTAAGTAGAGGTAAGTAGAGGACTACTTGTTACGGGAATGAGAACAATTACAGTGACAACTGCAACAACGAACGACGACGTGGAACAGAGAATCGGTCGCACATTCAGCGAGCATGCTCTACCTTGACCCAAACCCCAGAAACCCCCAAACCTACAAACTGCGTGAACCCTATCAGAAGTAATAGCCTGTGAAGAAAAAACTAAAAACGCTTACAACTCTCCGCGACCCCACAACCGAAAGCCTAAACATACACCTTAAAACCCCGATATCATCCGACGATGAAACACCTAGACAGCCCTTCTGGAGCTCAAGAAGCTAAAGCCCAATCCCTTAAGCTCCTGAACCTTAAGCCCAGCGACTCCAAAACCGCTTCGTTAAGGAGTATTCCTGAAATCATATAAGGGATCTTACTATAATTTCAGGTATATTCAAAGATCCCTTAATAATTAAAGGAACCCTAGGTATTCCTGGATTAAGGGAGATTCGAGTCTCTGGGACCCAGCGTGCACCTTCCGGAAGGCTGCCGCCAGGAAAGCGCTGGCTCGCTCGCCCGTGGCAACAATTACCTGCACAAGGCTCCGGCTTTGGGGTTTGTAGGGTTTAGGGTTTAGGGGTTTGGGCGGATAGGTTACGTTTGAGGTTTTGAGTTTTGAGTTAGGGCTAGCTAAAACCGCAAGCTATGAAGGGACTACAAGGGACGCGCACCTCTGTCTTTCCCACCCGTGTAGCGTAGGCTTTAGAGATTCAAAGCTTACAGATAAACCTGCTGGGTTTGGTGTCGGGGGCTTCGGCTACAGGAAATGCCTAGGGCGTTCAGGGCTGAGGTTTTGTATGGTTCAGGGATTCTCTGATATGTGGGTAGATATCTAAATGAGGACCCTAAACCCTAAACCCTAAACCCCATGTTTAGGTCCCCTCAAAATAGTACTGCACCCTTATAAACAGGACCAGGCTTGAGGGTTCATTGGTCAGGGTCCCGGCTAAGACGGTGTAGGGCTGCTGACACCCACGGCTGTTCCAGTTGCTTTTTGCGAGATTCGGATTCATCACCAACCCTCGCCCCTAGCTACTGCGATTCGAAAAAGCAGGCTCTATTTTGGACAACTTCAGAAAGCTCTTGGGCCCCTAACATAAGCCTCGAATGCAGGAATCCCTGTTTGGGCCAAAGGGTTTAAGATTTCGTACAAGCAATCCTCTCAAATCCTTGTGTTATCACGACAAGACAAGACTAGCCCCGAACTCCCGCCTTGTGCACTTTGTACTCCTGATCGCCAACCGTCAAAGTCCAGTCACCTTGTTGCTGGCCCAAGGTCAGACCAGAAGGTGCTTTGGGACAAACGTCTACCCCAGATCCTGTGGAGACTAGGATTAAGATTCGGAGGTTTATCTATTTGATTATTGATTAAAATTGCATCAACCATGGCAGAGCGCCAAAAACGAAGGCAGCGAGCCAACCGTGTCAAAAGGACAACTGCTATTCCTAAGTGTGAAGGCCGCTGTCTTAACCCTTCAAGGCCCAAAGCTTGTGTACTATTGTCCTATAAATCCTAGCCCTCCGCCCTTACAGTAACGCTGCACCCCCGAAACCCTGAACCGGAGCCCTTTCTTCAAGTGCCAAGACCGTTAATTGAACCCTAAACTCTTCGCACTTCTGACAATAACCCTTTAGACCCAATGCACACCCTAAAACCCTACGGTCCTCAAACCCTCCGCCCTCATAGTAACCCATCAACCTTTCACCCCTAATCCTTCATTTTAGACCTGAAACCTCTAGACTCTGCAAACATGCTGCTGTGCTCGCCGGTGCGCCAGGAGCGCTTCAGCGTGTCCTGCAAAGGCGGATGTATCGGGCCTCAATGATTCGACCAAGGTTCTGAAATGCGTCTGTAAGGGTTCTACGACAAGGATGTACACTATTTTATGGCTTGTAAGGGTTCCCTGTCGGCTTTATAGGGTTGTAGTATAGGGGCTTCAGTAATTAGACTAGAATTTGGTGGTGCATGGGATTGTGCACTGCTAAGGAACCCCAAGGAATAGCACTACTAAATACTTACGGTCAGAGCAGGGTTCCGGGTGCATCTTTCTCTAAACGTATATTACGGGCATTACTGATAAGGGAGCACAATCATCAATCCTATTGTGCGGAGTTCCTTCGTGAGCCGGGTTTAATTTTTGAAGAGGTCGGAGAATAATAATTATTTCTATTCTCCGACCTCTTCAAAACTTAAACCCAACTCACGAACGAACTCCGCAGAATAGCATGGATGAGTGGCAAGTCAGTCCACAGCCCTGAAAGGGTGACTACCTGCCAAGACCCCCAAACCAAGATTGTGTTCTAGCTATAGTCTCCATTGTAGTTCCTTTGTTTTGGTTGACCAATTTTAAGGTTAGGATCCTATTAACCAAAAAAAGGAACTACAATGGAGACTCTAGGTACTGCTGCAAACAGCATCAACAGCGGCGACGAGAACGACAGCCACAACCACGACGACGGAGATCGCGAACACGACGCTTCCAGAATGACGATAAACAATAAAGTCACGACGACTGCCGCTCCGACGGCTACAAAGACTGCTACCGTAGCACTGCCATCACTACCCTTAACCCCTAAACCCTAAGCCCCGGCCCAACCCTTTAGCAGTCCTTCTCTTCCGGTATCTCCAAGAAGGATGCTGTGAGCTTCCTGCAGCTCTTGCCATGTTCAGTGTCTAGGGTCCAGGCAACCAGCGGTCAAGATTTTGGGATTGTAACGACTACTTAAACCCTAAACCCTAAACCCCTAAACCCTTACTCTACAACTAATCTTGCGGCTCCAGCTCCACTGGCGAACCACCCTCCTACACTTCACCTTAACTACCCGTTGGCAAGAGGCTCAGCAAAGCTAACTTGTAGCTCTTCCACACCTAGTTTCCATGAACCCTTGAACCCTCAACCCTGATTAGACCCTAAACAGTAGAACCTGCTTGCTCCCGACCCAGATTCTACTAGGAGCCTAAAATGACTTGCAGCATACACTTGTTTATGGTAATATCTTGACAAGGGGATGATCGGATTCAACAGTGTATGTCCACGTGCTGTTTCTGGTCCCTAATATTCCAAAGCCCGTCCTCTTGCGCTGAGCGGCAGCCATGATGGCCGGACGGAAAGGTATCTATTTCAGTTGAATGTTCAAGATCAGGGAAATCCCGGCGAGCTATGTGAGGGGTTGCTACGATTCCTCTTCGGGATCCCTGCCGTGCTCAGGCCACCATAGTGGTACTCCCATCACAACAGAGGAATTCAATTACTGCAAGAAGTCAGATGCGCTGGTATTCAGGGCTTCCGACCAGCAAGGCCGTCTTACGTACGGAGTACTTTAGCAGGGATCCTAATGATTAGGATCTACATTGGGGTGCCATGTCTTTGGGAATTTGTGACTCCGTGGCGGAAGCGGCCCCTCCTGACAGAGCCAAACAATGCCATCAGGTTTCTGACAGGGTTTCGGGTTTTAGAGGCTTAGGGTTTGGGATAGCCAGTGCCAGTGCCGTCAAACATCACCTGTAGAATCGGAAAATAACAAGTTCAGCTGAGGAAGATCAGGCTAAACACGCATATGTATGTATGCGTGTATGTATGTATGAATGTATGTATGTATGCATGTATGTGCGTATCTGTATGTATCTGTCTGCCTGCCTGCCTGTGCATGTGCCTATCTGGCCGTCTGTCTATGTCTCTGTCTCTCTGCCTGTCTGTGTCGTGGACACACCAGGACTCTATAGTTTATCACATATTGATTTGGCTACGGGGCTTTGGGGCTCAGGCCGGTTCCAGGGCGCAGGCCGAAGAGCTGCTAGTGGTTTGATTATTAGATATCCACAGGAAACGTAAACATGTACGCCCTAACCCCCTATAAATCTATAAGCCATAACTCTTCGGAACTGCTGCCCCGACTTGTTATCGAAAGAGACTTTGATGTCGGATGGAGTACGTTTTCGTGAGGAAAACCTACGCTACCTTGGTTGTTGTTGCTGTTGTTGTTGCCGTTGGTGCTGTTGTTGTTATTCTTATTGTTCTTGTTAATGCTATTATTATTGTTAGTACTAGTGTTATTGCTGTTTCTATGACCATTGTTATTATCAATATACTTATTATTGTTGTGGTTGTTGTGATCGTTGTGGTCGTTGTGGTTGTTGTGGTTGTTCTTGTTGTTATTATCATTATTGTCGTTGCGGTTGTGTTATTGTCTTGTTAATGTTCTTGTTACTGTTCTTGCTGTCTTATACTTTAATAGGATTGGTTATAGTTTAAAAAACATAATACAACAGAATAAAACATACTAGAACATAATATAATATGAATCCATGACACACCCCCCTTTTGCAAACAGAATGCCCTTATGATGAGTTTTGCAAAGCTCTAAAAGAGTTTCGTGTTTGATGCAAGTCTTGATCATGGTGCGATGTTCTTGCAAGCGTTATAAAATGTAATGGAATGTGACATAAGAGAACGTGATACAATACAATATATTAAATGAAATACATTATATTATGTTAAAATATAACATAATATAATTTTATATGATATAATACAATATGTTAGAATATCACAAAATATCATCTCATATGACATAATAAACTCGAGCCCGACACTCCACCGAATTTGGGCTATGTGGCTGAAACGGCTTCCTGATTTTGTGCACGACTTGCGGCAATCGAATTCGAGCTCTGCAGGCACGGTCCGCCCTTCTGCAGAACAGGGGCTCCATCTGCCTGGACCCTAGAAAGCCTACCTTTTTCGGGCTTCTGTTATGATTTCTTGTTTAAAAATCCTGAAACAGCTAGGTTGTTTGGGGTTAAAGTAAAACCAAAACTGCTGACGCCCACACCTGAGGCCTTCGTTGTTAGGCCGGTGCTTTCAGATCTCAGATGCGGGGGTAGTTTAGCAACAAGCTGGCTGTTGGGTTGTGCCTGGGGAGAAGGCTCAGGGCTTGCGGGTTGGAGTTTACTTAGAGCCTAGAGGTTTAGGGTTTAGGGTTTAGGGCTTTGATGGGTAGTGTCTACTGCAGGGTGTGTGTGTCCATCGAGGGAGCTCGGTTACTTAAGTAGTTGCTCTGACTTACTTCATCCCACGGCAACTTGGTAAATGAACCCTCAACCTGTGACCAAACACAGGCATTCTCATAGGCGAAAGCCCGTAAGCTTAAGCCCTAAACCCTATACCTTCTAAACCCCCTAAAGCCTAAACCCCTAAAGCCCGAAACCCTATCCCTAAACCCTAAACCCCAAACCCCTAAACCCCTAAACCTCCTAAACCCCAAAACCCACTAGAGTCTCAACCCTGCCTTGCGCTCTGCGATGGGTGGCTCTGAATTAGCCGAAACTCGGAGATTCTGATGTTCCATGACTCCTCCCGGTATCACGGCTGTAACTCTGGATGAGCGGTGGGACTTTTGTCTGACATTCTTCGTGAGAGTGGGGGCTTCAGAAAACTCATGGAGCCTTGGAAAGAACCCCTTGTCCTATGTGGTGGGATCCTTGATTAATTTAGGGACCCCAAGAGAGGAGACTCCAAACAACTTACTGATACCTCTGCAAGCCTTTTGCGATCTCCGACTGCGGCTCTTCGAATTAGCACAGCTGGACGAATTCACGCTGGTCTCCTGAATGGAATCGCGTTGGCTGAAAAACCAGGACTCCCCTGAAGGGTCCAAAATGAGGATCCCCTGATATGGGACCCCATGCTACTAATGCCTAAAGGGTCTTAAGTACCTATATTGGGGGATACTTTCCCAGACCATAATAGTAATTTAATCGCAACTCCGATGATAGACACCGAAAGAATGCCATCGGTTTAGGGTTTAGGGTTGAGGGGGTACCTGAACTCTTCTTAAGCATGTTCGCCCTTAGAGAAAAATCCATGGAGCATTCTAGTACATACCTAACCCATTCGACCTTGAACCTTCTTCTGTAACGACGAAAACTCTCTAAAACCGTTAATTCGAAGCCACTGGGATAATATAGGTGTCGGAATAAGGACAAAGACTATGCCCTTGTAGTATATACATATATGTACACAAACAGTTCCAATCCAAGTTACCGCAAAAAGCCATCCTAATCATGGGAGCCCCTAAACTATCACTCTACTTAAGTTTAAAACCTACCTGCTAAGTCCCTAACCCTCTCATGGTATTGGCCGTCAACTTCAGAGTTTACCGTCTTTGCCACTAGCTCAAGGGGCAGGGGACTTAGTAAGTAGGTTGTAAGTAGAGTTATAAGTGCCCTAAATGGAGTTACCCTAATTATAACCCTACTTATAACCAACGTACTAAGGCCCTGCCCCTTCAAATTAGTTCAAGGGTTGGGGCCGGATGTCCACTCAGCGCCAAGGCAAAGGCCAAGCTGCCTACGCTGCACGATGAATTCCACTCGCCCACTCCTCCACAAAGGAGACGCTGCAAACATTGTCGGCTGTTAAACGGTTTGTGCAAAAGTATGCTTTTTCGGCTGTTAACGGTTTGTGTAAAAGTATGCTTTTTGCGATGTCGGTAGATAAACACCTGTCAGGGCCCTCACAAGGCTTTCGATACTGCCCGGACTTTGCTGGATGCAAGTAACCACAGCCCCTAAACCCTAAATTTTATGTACAGTCCAGGAACGAATATCTTGAAAAAAAAGCTCCACCTATGAGCCGGAAAAATCAGAAGAGTCTTTTGATGAATATTATGCTGCAGGTATACTTGAAGGAACTATACGGGGATGCTGTTACTAACTAACCGAGCCCCTATAGCACATCACATAGGACTTCTTTCCGAACCGGAGGAGCCCCATTCCTGACTCTAAGGGTCCAAAGGACCCAATATACGGTTTAGGGTTTAGGGTGGTTTAGGGTTTAGGGTTTAGGGTATAATCGGGTACTCGGGCTTATGATAGTAGTTTTGTAGGTTACTGTTTGGGAGAGTATATGATTATTAGGTACTTGGACCCTTAGGGTTGAGGGTTCAGGTTGTAGAGTAGCCCTTGGCATCGAAACAGCCCATAAGCCTTACATAGTATGGTCTTTGGGCCCAAAAGCCTTAATAAATGAGTCCTTAGATTCCTAGAGTAGAGTGCCAAAAAAGCAAAGTCCAACAACTACGACCACAACAGTGGTGAAGTAGAAGTGCACCAAGCAGATCCTCCCAAGCACTATTGTCCATATCATCTATACCTGTTCAAGCAACTCAGGTCGTTTCCTTTCAGAAAATCCTAAACACCGGAGAAGCCGTGCCTATGCGCTCCAGGCGCAAAATTCTCGGGGAGTCTTGGCGCGGAGTCTCCAGAGCACCTGGGGGAAGAACTCTCCAGGTTCATGGCTTCGGCTCCAACTCCAAAGTCATTAGGCTTTAGGGTTTAGGCTTTAGGGTTTAAGGTTTAGGACTTCGGCAGAGAGCTCAAAGGCAGAACAAACCCAGGCATGTCAGGCGTTGGCCAAGGATGGACTAAAGCTGCCACATAAGTTGAAATCTACCTACCTGCCTGCCTGTCTGCCTATCTACCTAGAAACACATATATGGTGTACGTAAGTACGCATGGCATGCATGCATCCATCTATGCATGCACGTATGCATGCATGGATGGACCCAGGGATGTATGTATATATGCCTGTATGTTTGTGTATGTCTAACAATGTGTATACATATATATATATATGTATATATGTGTATATATATGTAGACACATACATTTATGTGTGTGCACATGCAAGCATTCAGGAAAACCTACATATACGTACGTCATGCATGTATATGTACCTGCATGCAGACATACATACTGTGTGTGCGCATATGTTATGCTTGTACATAAGGCAAATTACTTTATTGTATTGTATTGTACACTACTGTACTGCACTCTAAGGTAAGGCGGGGTGAGGTGGTAAGATAGCTAGATTAGATGTAATGCAACATAAAGCAAAGCGCACTGCATTGTATAGTATGGTATGATTTGGCATTGAGCGGCACGGTACTTTGGGGTATCGTGTCATATGTGCGATGTATGCCTGCTTATGTGTATGTGCTTGCATTCACATTGCCATGCCTTGGGAATTGGGCACGGGCTGGCTCATGCAATGCTGTTTCTGATCTTGCCTACCCCGGTGATAAACCAGACTCCATTTATATGAAGCGGACCAAAACCGGCGAAACCAAACGAACCACTTGCCTAGCTTCGGATTCAAGTCAAAGGTGTATACCTATAGGGTTTAGGAATAGCATTCCAGCTCCAAATTTTGTCATCGTGCTGCTGCACCGAACACACCCCATCCATCCTGGTCTTCAGCACACTTCACCGCTACGATTGCGTAAGCAATACTATCATCATCATCATCGTTATCTCTATCATCATGAGCAGCATCATGACCTCCATCAAAATCAGAAACCGTCATCAACAATATCAGCATCATCATCATCATCATCATCGTCACCCCACATCAAAGTCGGCAACCATCACGGACATCATCATCATCGTCTTTTGATCATCATCATCATCATCATCATCCAAATATCAGCATCGTCAGCCGCAGCATCATCGTCAAGCGCGCATCTTATATCAGCAACAGCAAAAACACTACACATACATATACCGACTACACACGCACACCATGACCTTCATGCCCACCGTGGACATTGTTGAAGGTGATGTCACGTCAGCCACCACGATCATCGTTGTAACCAGCAGAAACACGGCAACGGCAGCAGCACCAGTACCTTCATCACCAACATAACCAAACTGCATCTTCACCAACTGCTTAAGCATCATCACTATCTTAATCTGCACTGGTACTACCGTTTTCGATCTGAAAGCCCTGGTCACGGTGCCATCTTCCCGATCCATGTTACGGCTTTCCACCAAAGATACAGCTCAACACACCCAAAACCCGAGACCTTGGGGCGATCTAAATGGAGACATCCACGGTTTCGTAGAAGCGCTGCATCCCAAAAACACCTCAATCCGAAAACCCACAAATCCTAAACCGTGCTCTTGTTGGTAGATGTGTGTGCATACGATCCTACCTGGTGGCACTTAAATTCATCCTTGTAGACCCTAAACTTAAACCCTAGTGGCCTCGTAGCTCTTGAGCCTTTGGGGCCTTCTCGATGTCTGGGCTCCGAACAAGGCATGTCTGCGACTGATCCTCTGAGATGTGGCCATCCAGCACCTGGGCCAGACTTAAGGCGAACTGAGGGGGCAAAGGTTGTCTTGTACCCCTAGGCTCCATTGTAGTTCCTTTTTGGGACTCATAGTTAGGATCCTATAGGGTAATCCCATAAACGAACTACTATGGAGCCTATGGGTATGTGCTTAGGCGATAAGGAAACCCCAAAATAGTATTGATAATGATTGAGGCCCCTATATTACTCGCTATTGTGGGCTTCGGGCTACTAACAAAGATACGACCCAGTTTGGGCCCCTGAACCTATTTGGGCTAGTAGTAGGCGTAGGCGACCGGGCAAGAACCCCAAACCCTCAAGCCCCAAACCACACTCTGGAACCCTGGTCAAACCTTGTATAAAGCCTCTCAGAACCACTGTAAGACCCTCGACAACACGTGTTAAAGCCCCGATGACAGCCGAAAACAAATGGGAGTTTCCCAAAATATGGGGTAGCTTAACTTGGGGTCCTTATATATGTGGGTCAGGGTCCCCTATTTTCTGAAACTCTCAAATCTGACCGACATGGAGTGGCCTGTTTCCTCGTGGCCGGCTCACCATTCAAACCTGCTGTCGCACAAGTTTGGGGGGGCTTATGGGCCAGTGTAGGGAGCTTGGTAAGGATTGTGCGAAGGTTTGTTGCGAGGAGTTTGGCGTTGGGGGTTGTAATGTTCACATTTAGACTGGCTTTAGGCTCTAGATCGGGTTAATCGGGTTTACAGTCTAGGGCTTTTGCTTCAATTTGTAGGGCTTCGGGTTGAAGTACACGTTCAGGACGTAAGGTTCCGGTCTTCAGATGTCAGCGATATATCTAGGTGCTGCTGCAGAGCCAAAGTTTCAGGGTCCTTGAGCGACCATGAAACATCCCCAAAACCCCAAACTCAACAACATAAACACAAAGCGCTGAACCCTGGGATGTGATGGCTTTGCTTAACTGAAGAATCCACCTTGACTTATCAGGCGGAAGCCGCCGGGTTACAGTAAACCTGAATCGCTATAGGGCTTGTTCTAAATTCTGACTCCTTTTATGGCTTCGCCACCTTACGGCCAAAGCAGACAAAACTGAAGCATCGAAGCCTACTCCACTTGCAGGGACAAGCGCTTCTTAGATGCTTTGCTGCGCCGCTCTCTTTAGGAAATACCGAACTAGCCGATAATTGACAATCATGATCCGTCTATATTTCTGATGATGATGATGACGATGACTGGGCTTTTAAGTAACCAGGGAGAAAAAAGTATTAAAGTATGGTACTCCAAAGCCCAGATGATGATGATGACAGAAAGGACCCCCATGAGAGCTGTCCTCCGCTGTGTTGGGCTGAGCGTCGCCGGCGCCGGCGCAGCTCCTGTCGAAGCCGATTTGTTAAGGTATACCTAAACCCCCCAAAGTAGGTAAAATAATGGCCCAACACCCATAAAAGGCCATTATTCTACATACTTTTGGGGTCCAGGTAGGGTTTAGGTCTTCGCTTGGGGCAGTTGGTGCTTATTTTTGGGGTGTGGGGGAGGGTTACAGCCTGTTCTCAAGTTCACTTTACCTGTTTTGAGGTATCAGGCCGCTTCTGGTCCTAGATTCCGAAACTAAGGGACGCTCAACATAAGAATCTAGATAGCCCAACTCAAATGAGGCAACACAGCCCAAATTGTAAGAATTCCCCCCCCCTCTCCCATCATAAACAAACCCCAATAAAACTCTGACCAATAAATGGTGGGTTTCAGGATCGCGGAATATGCCATGTTGACTCATTCGTAGTCACAACACGCAATCAAGGGGGTGGGGGCGCCTTGGCCAAGTCCCGTTGCAGTCGGCTCAGTTCCGCTTGCGTGCGGCGCTTGCTTTGCCTTTGGACCGGGTAAGAGCGGCACCCTAGAAATTAGAACAGGCTTCGGGTGCATATTATTTTGTGTATACCGAGAAACCCTGAGGAACGGTATTATTATAGTGACTCAAGCTTTTATACTCATATGGATTGAAGCTTTGGGATTGACAGTCTCTTGCATAGGGGTGTCGTTTTGGCGTTCGTATTGTTGACATGGGCATTCGGGCTCAGCATTTGACAGTCTACGGTCTTTAATTGGAAGCTTTCGCATTGTACGTATGTGGTTCAAGCTTCATCGAAAACACCGAAGTTCCAATCTAGCGCTGCAGAACAAGGCTACAATACTAAGAGGTTGTCTCGCCATCAGTAGCATAGTAGTAAAAGTAGTCTAGCAGTAGCAGGTGCAGCGGTTCTACTCGTCGGCGTCTTTATAGTGGTAGTAGTAGTCCTCGTCGTCGTGGAAGCGGAATCGGAAGTGGAAGTCGAAGCGGCAGTAGTGGTCGTCGTCGTCGCCGTTGTCGTAGTCGTCGTCGTAGTAGTAATAGTAAGACTAGGAGTAGGAGTAGGAGTAGTCCCAGGAGCAGGAGTAGGAGTAGGGGCGCGAGCACGCCCCAGTTCAAAAACCAGTACCAGTGCCAGTACAAGTACTACAGTACTATGGTACTAGTACTCGTACTACTACTAGTACTCGCAGGACTCGTAGTTCTAGCAGTACGAGTTAGAACTAGGGTTGGTATTGCCAGAAAATAAAACGCATACACTACCAACATTCCTAACAAGCCCTAAATCCATTATCTACAAGCTTCATAATATTGACATGGCTTCAGACAGGGTGGGATTCTCGGAAATCGGTCCCTGAATCCCCCAATGTAGTGGGCTACCCGATCTTACCTTCCAGCCGGGTTGCGCGGCTTCTTTGGCAAGCTGAAGCTTGAGCTTCTGGACAGCCTCTAGCAGCATTTAAGGTTCAGGCTGTCCATGACATATTGCATCGTGCTGCTTTAGGGATAACCAAAGGGCACCTGGTCGGCCTTAAAGGTACACACTTTCGGCTAGCATCTATTCTGGAGCCGAGGAAGGGGTCGCCTTGACCAAGCAGAATGCCAAACAACATTGGAGCTAACACAAACGAGGACACACAGAACGAAGTTCGCCACGCGCATGCATGCGCAAGGATGTATGCTTTGTTCTTGGCTTCGCTGAGCTCAGACATCGGCCTGCAATGCTTAAGCTGCTGTGAACTACAGTAGGCGCGCATGTTCGAATGCTGTACATGGTAGATGCGACGTATTAAGTACCCTAAACTCTAAACCCTAAACCCCAAACCCTACACCCTAAACCCTAAGCCCTAAAATCCCTAAACCCTAATGTACTTCGTTGACTGCCATGCACCGGGGCTTGCCACCAGCCGAAATACATTCTGGGCTTCAGAGTACTGGTAGCTTGCATCTCCACTTACCACGTATTACCACAACCACTTACCGGATTCACCATTTTCGGGAGTCGGGATTAGGGAGAGGCCTTTCATCTTGGAATATCGCAAAGCAAAATGCAATAGTGTTCAAATCCGATACCCTTTCCCGGGGACAGATAGGACTCGATAGGACTGAAAAAACCCTTGGCCGTGCCTATGTTTTTATTTGAAGCATGCAGCCCCAAAACACTAAACCCTGCACAACATCAGCAAACCAAAAGCAAGCCCACATCCAGATGACACAAAACATGACTCCGAATCCCCACACCAGCTCTAAAGGCTGCAACCGAACTAAAGGACCAACCAAGCGTAAAAGCCGGAAGCCCTGAAGCCTAAACCTCTGACTCCAACTCCGATCTTTCGAATTAGCCTTGGTCCCACTGCGTCTTCGCGTTGCTTCCTGGGCTTCGAGGCTTTTTGGGGGATCCGTTAGAGCCCCAGGACCCAAAAAATCAACCTCAAAGCTCGTGTAATATGGGGGCCTGAAGAATTAGAATTGGGGTTTTGGGGCCATTATACTACAATTCTGATAAGGAACCCTCAAACTAGTTTTGGTCATTATTTAGGCCCCTATAGTAGAGTTTGTTTCTGCAAGGGCAATTCTAAAGTGTAGACCCTATATGGCTATGTGAACGCTAGCTACTCGGCGACTAAGGCTCACGTGGCGGGGATGTTGGCTCAAGAAATTGGGAACCAACCCCTTTCTGTAAGGGCCCTCAAGATGGGAATCCCTACTACGGGTCCCTACAAAAAGAGTAGAATCATAGGCTGGACATCTTTGGCTTCGAGGTCATTGGAAGTACAGTTCGAGGTTTGGAGGGGCATAATTGTATGACAACCCAAGATTACCGGTCCTTATCCCTAAACCCTAAACCCTAAACCCTGCCAAATGGTTACCGGTCCTTATACCCTCAACCGAAAGTCGAGGATTGGGGGCTGGTCGTTCGAGACTAAGGCGACTTTGCGAATGTGGGAATCCGATGGCGATTTCTTGATCTTTCGTCCGTAGGAGAACATCACGCCCTGATAATCTGAGCACCCATTCTTGAAGTGCCGCGGCCACTGAATAGGATCCCAGCTAAATCGTGCTTGATTGTGTGGCTTCATCGCCAACCCTAAACCCGGAAGTGTCCTAGCCGAAAGCCCCCGCCAAACATCCGTCGCCCCATTCCACAAGCCCTCAGTTGGGATCTCAAGACACCAAAGCTTAACCACACAGTGGCAGCTTTCGTGTAAGTGGATCAAGCCTTAGACTGTAGCCATAGCTTCCGGCCCTAAACCCTGAAATCCAAACCCTAAAAGCCCTAAACACCAAAACTTCCAAGCCAGACCTGATATGTCCAAGTCTCCTCAAGGCGCTGCAGGAAAGACAGAGCCAGCCGGGGGTCCTGGGACGGGTTTAGGTGAGGGTTTGTTTTTACGGCCTTAGGCCTTTAGGCTTAGGGTTTAAGGCCAATCTCAAGCCCAAAAAACCTGCCTTGCGAGGGTCCTTATATGCCCTCGAAGGGTTGGGGTTTGGGGCTTGGGGTCGCAGGTTTGGGGCCCAAAAAAGGGCTTTTACTTATGTGTGGTGAGGCACGGAGTCAGCAAGAATAAAGGGTCCCAGTTTTGTGTGATCTTCCCATCTTAGTGGCGAGCACGTGAAGCTGCTAGTTGTGTATAACGTCTTCCATACGCAGTTCGACTGGGGCCTGCAACCAAAACCGCCAAAAGCCCGAACCCAAGACTGGACCCAACCCCAGCCAAGAAGAAGCCCTCAAATGGGGCGCAGATTTATGTCTAGGGTGTGTGGAGTTTAAGGTGTAGGGTGGGCCTCTGCGGTCTGTATATGCTTCAAGACTCCAGGTTTAGGCGTCCAATGCCTAATACAGTGGCTGAAACAATTACCAATCTTATTCCTAGGGTTCCTTATTATAGTTATACCATAATCTGCCCCAAAAATCCTATTCTAATTGTTAAGGCCCCTATAGTAGTGCCGTGAGGAAAGGAAAGCAAACCCGGGAAACATGAGAGCTCCCTCCTGGACGGCAGGGATGCACACCTTCTTTGGTTTGCCTGCAAGCAACGTTCAAATCATGCTTGACATTTCACGCTTTTGATTTGTTGCTTATCACAGTTGATTTGGCGAAACTCGTTATTAACTTTTAGACTGCGCTGCTCCACGACAACGACGACGACTGACTACGACTGCAACTACGGCCGCGACAGCGAACGCGCCTGCGACGATGCCTACGAGTACTACGACTACGACTGCGGCTACGACTACGACCGCGACTGCGACTGCGACGACGCCTCGCCTACTGCTGCTGCTGCTGCTACTGCTACTCCTCCTGCTCCTGCTCCTGCTCCTTCACCTTTTGCTCTGCGCTGCTGCTACTGCTGTTGCTGCTTTTGGCGTCGTCCGCGTCGACATTTGGCT
>BGNK01001993.1:0-60000 GCA_003297005.1 Symbiodinium sp. clade A Y106
CGCGCCCTCACCACCCCCACCGCCCACACCCCATTCCACCCCAGCCTCCAGACCCGCGGACCTGCTAGAGGCGACTCGCCCATAACTGCCCGTGCCCTGAACGAAACCATGTCCCTAGACCTAAGCCACGCCCCTGACACGCGAAGTTTTTCAGGGGTCGGCGGCACTGGCGGCAGCCATTAAATATCAAAGCTCGAGTTTAGTGTTCTACACTGGTCAGGTTGTGGGTGTGAACTATTTCGGCCCCTGCTTCAAGTCACGCGTGGAGACTTACAGCTGCAAGCGTCGCAAGTGCGACAGCAAGCCTCCGATGGAGATGTCGAAGAATACCACAGGGTTGTCAGGATGCCTGCTGCGTCTCGGTAAGTGCATCCCGAGATGCATAAGCAAGACACCCTCGAAGCTGCCTCTGTGGTCTGTTCTCTGACATCTGGCCAGCCATCCTGTAGCCACAGCTGGGACTGGGCTACTGCGTCATGCTTAGCAGAAGCAGATGTTAACGGCAACGCATGTACACATCTGAGACCTGTGACCTGGGGGTGGATGTGGCTGCAATACGGACATGCGATGCGATGCGACGCGGACCACAGGCCACAGCCTTGCCAATGCCCGGCCGGGGCTCCCTGGATTTCAACTCGGACTCCAACAGTCCGCTTGGGCCCGTCTGTCTTCGGCCGAGCACCGACTGCAGGGATTGGCAACCGGGAACCTGCAGCTTGTGCAGGGACTCCAGCAATGAAAACGGCTCCGTGCACTTTCGACCGGGATTATGCGGTGGGAGTTGCCATTTCAGCACTCCGTGGGGGTGAGACACGATGCATGCAAGTTTGGTATACAGCCGGTGCTGTGAGCACATTTGCGCAGTCCGGCTCCAGGATCAGACTTTGGACTGTGAAAAACTCGTGACCCACGTAAACTGCAAAGAGGCTCTGCTTTTACGTTCAGGCCTGTTCTTGCGAATAGGGAAGGCCGTCACTCCCCTACATACCCTACTGCGTTTCGGTCGTGGGCCCCATGATCTTGAGCACATTCATGTGCACCTGCGGTCAACCACCATGTTGTTCTACAAGGGGAAGCCATGTGATACTTTCCCATGGCGATCAATGGCTTCACATCAGGTGCAACATTTCACAGAAT
Organism: Symbiodinium sp. clade A Y106; assembly: GCA_003297005.1. Taxonomy (NCBI): domain Eukaryota; class Dinophyceae; order Suessiales; family Symbiodiniaceae; genus Symbiodinium; species Symbiodinium sp. clade A. The sequence goes on from BGNK01001993.1 coordinate 1,138, forward strand.
CATGGCCTTTCTCAACGGAACTGGAGGGCGTCCTTTGCCTTCTGCAGGAAGATTGTCTCATCCTGTCAGTCAGCTAGGCGACATTAGGCGACAGTCGTTGATCAGGCGTGATCTTGGACGTGACAGCTGTCGTGCTTCGGTATGGCATTTGGTCTTTGCACAAGCCTCTGTGAGCTCCGATGTTCCGATACCACCGTATACGTACCAGCCATGTAGTCATTCAACGTGGATTCCAGTACAACACATCCGAGCAATATGTCTGTGTGTTAACAGGTTGCATCATGCCGATTGCCAATAACGGCACCCCAGCTTTTCCAATCTGCAGCCCGTAAAGGAAGGGCCGGGCACTTGGCTGAGGTCAGTGCGATTTCTGGCGGCAGCTCGATTGCCTTACCACTTTCGATTTGACTACCAAGCTGCTTCGGAGACAAACCCTTTGCGATTTCCCCGGCCTCTACATCCTCTTTCTGCTTTTGAGAGTTTGCCAGGGACAACAAGGCCTTCCTGGCCTTAGTCGTAAAGTCCAGATAAGGAAGTGCATGGCATCGAGCCAAAGAAGCAGTCATAGCTCAGACACTTGCCTGAACCTCGCTGATCACGCCCATCTGCATGAGATCCGCAAGATTGAATACTGCCTTGATTTCGGCATCCTTTCGCAAGTCACCAAGGTCTGCGTGTGTGCTCTCTACCAGAGCTGACCCGGGACCCGGGACTCCTCGAAGTTGCCTGCCGACGCCCCTTCGCGCTCGCGAAGCTGAAGCTCCTTCCAGGGAGAGACCGGGCCCTTGGCCCTTCCCAAAGATCTTCCTCCGAAAAAGAGAGACGGTAAATGCGCCTGCAGCAGGAAGCCTCTCACATCTCCGGGTTTGTGGAAGCACAGGGACGCACACAAGTCCTGACTTACATCGTTGAAGATCCCTCCAACCATCACGCATCAGGAGCTGCTAATGCTCTTCACTTTCCATGCCGGGGACACGTTGAAGAGTTCAAGGATGCGGTGCCTCGGCTGTCCCGCAACACATGGCATGACCAGCTTCGATCTATGCATGTAGGTTCAAGGCTTTTGGAGGTACTCGTCCGCTTTCTGCAGCTCCTCTCCCATGTCTGCTCCTGGCTGCCGGCCCTCACTCTTGCCCTGGGCATCCCTTGACATCCCCTGATTAATTCTCCAGACCTGATTCGTGCGGCAGTGACACGTCGTGTCGTGTCGGATCTGAGCTGTGTACAGCTGCAGTCTCGAAAATTGCTATTTGGACCTGTGAATGCCCCTCCTCCAGCTACAGTACTACTTGCTCAAAGTCCTCAGCCGTGCAGCTGTGGTGTGGGCTGTCCGGATGTGGCGCAGTGCGAGCACGCTCCTCTTCTGATTTAGAACAACTGGCGCAGGATTCGGTGCATTTGCCTTGTACACATCTGCCAACGGCCCCGCAAGGTCTGTTTGTGTCGTGATTTAATCCTTCCAATTTCAACCCAATGTCGGAGGAACCATGCAGCTGTGTCTTCAGGCGCTCGAGAGCGCTGTAAACGATTAGATAAATGTGCAAGCTAGAGAAAAACCTACGTGCCATCAGGAAGCACTCAAAAAGGCTTTGGTCTGTGGCAACACTTCAAAAGCAAATGCGATGTGAATCCAACTCCGTGAAACGTCACATACAGCAATGTGCTGCTCACTCCAAGTGATCACCTGGGTTGCAGGATAGATTCGCCGCATGCGCATCTGAGCACATGACAGCATGAGATCTGACATGCAAAGTTGGACAACGAAGCTGCTGTGTTCTTCGTGGCTTCAAGCACCTTTTTTGGTCTTTGAATCTAGGGTGGTGCTTGGCGGTGCCGCGTGCTTCAGCCTGCTACTGGTACTCAGCCCTGCACGGGCATGGAGGACAAGCCGTTCCCGCCCTCAACCCATTGCGTGCAAGTAGCGAACTATGCAAACGGTGAGGCCCTTCGCTTGAGCGACGCAGAAAGGAGGAATGCTGCCTTGAGTTGGGAGCACAAGCTTCGAGAAACACTCCATGAAAAAACTGCGTGGGTGAGAACATGTGCTCCCTGCCGTTGCCGCCCACACCGGGACCCAGGAACAGCATCGAAGCACCCTCAGCCTGATCGAGAAGGGTTCACAAGATCTGACTGCTTTCACTGGGAGTGCAAAAGTTAAGGTGCAACAACTGCCCACATATCGTTCACACATCACACCTGTCATCACCAGTCTCATCAGCAGACGAACATGCCTGTTTCTGTCATGTGTCTCTCGCCGATGCAAAAGACTTGTAAACCCGCAAAAGCAGCGGTTCTTGGAGAACTGCCGTCGGGGGCAGGAACAACTTTCACCGACCTGGCCCGGATCACATTTCGCCCCTCAGAACTCGACGTCTTTGTGATCTCTGCAAGCTGGCAAACAAGCACGGTATCAAGTGTTCGTCATTGTCATGTCATATCACAAAGGCGATGGGAATGCATCGGACGTCCCGAGGCCACGGTTTCCATGCCTCAAGCGTCCTGGTCCACCGATTGTGACCGGTGTGATGAGCTGAGCCGGTTAAACTTTACGGTTAAACCAAGCACAAAACACAGAGAGAGCACCCGCCTTCCACATTCACATGTAAGGAATGGAAGAAGGACCCCAGTGCACTCAACCACTTCCTTGTCATAGTCGCGATCCGATGAGTTTGGGGTAGGCATAACCACAGGACGCATCAGCCTTGGAAAACTCAGAAGTGTCTCATGCCCCGTTGATCTTCCCAGGGTACCTTCTCAGGAAGGCTCCTTTCCATTGCATAGGCCTACCGATATAATCGACTATCGTCCTTCTGCTGCTGCTCAGTCTCAACCCTGCGTCAAGCTGAGGATCGAAGGTTCGCGACGACCATCGTCCTTGCTCCCTGAGCGCTGGGTGCTCTGCTCGAGCGGCTCTCCTTGGACTCCGCCACCCGCCGCGTCGCAGGCTTTGGGCAGTCGGGGGTTCCAAGCCCAAGGCTGCAGTAAGCTTCGACGGCCTGTCCATGGCAAGGCCCTCCCTAACGGGCGCTCTGCCAAAATCGTCTTGAGACTTGGCTTCAGAAGGCGGCCCGCACAAGGTTGCATGAGAAGCACCGCAAAGACCAGCAACAAGCATTACCCCTTCGAGTCCTGAATCTTCAAGCCAGCTTGGGTCTGTGGCCTTGCAGGCTGCCAGGATTCCTGCTTTCACATCACCAGAAGGCTGGGTCACCTTGCCACGGCGACAGAGAAACATGGGCTCTCGTTTGCAGGAGTGCTTGCTGTGCGTTGAGATACATACATACGAATAGACATACGTACATACATGCGTGCATGCATACAAACAGACATGCTCACAAACAGACAGACACACCTCTAAAGGCCATCTTCACACACACATACATGCAAGGTAACTGTATGCATGGCAGCAGTAGCAGCAGTCGTAGTAGTAGTAGTAGTAGTAATAATAATAATAGTAGTAGAAGTAGTACCACACACGCTCTGAGGAGGACTGGTGCTTTCATGCGTTTCGGAGCCAGTTTGCACGATAGGAGTGGGGTTTTGGGTACTAACGTTCATGTTATTGCTTTTGGCGATCATGCCGAAAACACTGGTATTTACAGCACTTTTGCTTCTACATGCTAGTTTGCACGCTAGGGGTGTTGAGCGGGGGTGTGAGGGGGATGATGACCTCGACAAACAAATATGTTTTTTGTAGCCCTGCCAGTGCTTTCGGCACTTCTTGCGGATCAAACCGACATTTCTTCTTTGACAACAATTTCGGATCAACTTCTTCAGATTGGGATTTCAAGGCTGCAAGCTTCTCAAAACAGATGAAATGCTGTTCCTCTGTGCTTTTGTTGGCCGCAGCACAAGAAACATACGAAACCTTCAAAAACTACTACGTGATTTCTGACACCCGCAGCTGCCTAATGCGCGTTTTTGTTGGCCCTGCCAGTACTTTCGGCACTTCATTAGCCTGAACGCGCCGTTTTTTGCACATTCAGCCTTGCGTGGCAACCGAAAACGCCGTAAGGGTGCTCAAACCTGAAGAATGCGTTCTTTTTGAAACGCATGACAAACAACAGTCTTCCTACGAGCGTGTGTCCTAGTAGTAGTACTAGTAGTGGTAGTAGTAGTAGTAGTAGCAGTAGCAGTAGGAGTAGTAGTAGTAGTAGTAAAGCGCCACGAGCGGCTCGAACATTAGGGCTGCATTGTCGTCATGGCCATAAGCTGCGAAAGTCACCTGCGAGCGTGGCTCCTTGAAGAAGTAGAAACCCTGCTGGTGAATCAATCTGAAAACACGCTGCATTGGGCGGCGGATCTCTTTGGAGGGCTGCTTTGTGGACTGCGCCTCAAAGAGCTACTCCTGGAAGCTTCTTGCATATTGCCATCAGCAACACTACAACTCTTCATTGCATTTGCGCTGCGCCAGCACCCGAGGGAGGTTACACCGCTCTGGTGGAAACAGTGCAGCAGCATGCCGCAGCTCAAACTGAGCTTCTTGGCGACGCAGCAAGTCAATAAGCAGGGTCTATCTGTTCCGACGATGACAGCGACGATGAATTCAGCATCAGAGACCCGCTCGACTCGGTCCCAAGTCCGAGGATCGACTACAGATACTACTTGCTTGAGCCAGCATCAGTCGACTGGCGCGAGGGCTTCCGACGGCACCCCAGGCCCGGATGCAGCCACCTTGGTGGCGAAGAATGGGGATGCGAGGCTCTTGATTATTCGATCCACAAAAGATAGGATCAAGAAGCGCTCACTACGGAGGGCGATGCGAAAAGCAGAACGGGACGGCGCCGGCACATACAAAGGTCACAAGTTGGCCTCTTGGACTCCTCGGTTTGAGCTACAGACATCTGGAGCGCGCCCTTCGGCGAGCGCAGTGACTCAGCGACGCATGAGAGTGGTCCAATGGAATGTTGGGGGCTTTTCAGCTGAGCTTCAGATGGAGTGGTTCGCATGGCTACGCCAATCCATCAATCGGAGTTTCTATCTTGATAGAAACGCACTGGTCATTCACAAACGAGTATCAGGCCGAAAACTGGACTCTGGCTCACAGTGGCATTGAAGGCAAGCGAGGGGCGGGTGTGATGATAGGCATACGTACTGATCTAGTGGATCCCAACACGCTGAGATGGAGACCGGTGGAACCGGGCAGGCTGTCGCATGTTCGGTGCCACATCAAGAAACAGCACTTTGACATTGTTGGACTGTACCAGCACGCTTTGGCCAAGGTTGAGCAAGAAAAGCAGGCAGAATTGATGCGAAAGCGAGCGCGGATCTGGAAGCTGCTTGACTCCACCATAACTGGCTTTCCGTTCCGGTCCTCTGTCTTGGTTGCTGGGGATTTCAATATGGTCACCAAGCCTTTTGCCGAAGTAGCCGGCAGCGGAATAAAAGCTGGCAGTGATGTACAATGGCTTGTACAAGAACGTGACGAAGTGATGAATCTGCTTCAGACAAGCCGATTGGTTGCGTTGAATACCTGGGGTCGCCCCAGAATCACCTACCACCACCCGAATGGAGCCTCACAGATTGATTATGTTCTGGTGCGGAAGCAGACAGCTGACCAGGAATCACGCACCTGCCAGCCGATCAAAGCCCCTTTAGCGGGCTGGCGCTCCGCAGGCCATCATCCACTACAGGCCTCCATTAAGCTTAATTGGAGACCCTGGCTGCACAGTCTGGAGCACGATAGATCCGGAACTCCCTCCCCACTCTCAGTTGAGCAAGTTCTGGGACATGCAGTACCTGACCTAGAGCAACTGCAGCTCGCGCTGAAAGCACACTGGGATGAGAGGGTGCCCAAGCTTTGGGTGCCGAAGCCACAGAATGTGGATGCGGAGATTATGCAGGCATGGGAACAGCACGAGACAGTGACGGCTGGACTGTGCACAGAACGATCTGAAGACGAAGAGACGCTGAAGCTGCAACAAAAAGATCTCAAACGGAAGATGCACAAGCTTGCGCGGCAACGCAAGCGCGATGTGCTAATGGGAATGCTTGAGTTGATCAATGAGGCCCAAAAGGCTGGAGATGCGCACTCACAATATCAGTTCATTCGTAAAGTTTGTCCTAAGTTGTTCAAACGTAAGATTAGCATGAAAACCAAAGAAGGACTGCTAATGACGGCTGAAGAGGAGTGCGAGGCTCTAACTGTTCATGCCAAGGCCCTGTTCTCTGGAGAGGACTATGATCCACCTGAGCTACTACCCTTGCCGACTGAATGGTTTTCAGGAGAGGCTTGGAGCTACGCTGTTAAGCACCTCAGCAATCATAAGGCAGTTCCTCGTACCTCGGCAAGTGTCGCCTGTTGGAAGAACAATATACAGCACTTGGCAACATCACTGGAGAGCATTGCGCATGCCACGGTATGCTCTGAAAATCCATATATTCCAGATGTATGGGTACGTGTTCAACTGGCATGGCTACCGAAACCGGGGAAAGCACCAACAGCGCCGGCTCAGCTGCGTAGCATTGGACTGATGTCTCCAGATACAAAAGCATTTCTGAGCATAATCCAATCTCATGCTAATCCCTGGATACAGAGTGCACTCAGAGCTACACCTCAGTATGCGTACAGACAGATGGCCTCTACACTGGATCCCATTATGCGTGCCACTCTACATTGCGCTAAAGTTAGGAAAGCACTCGCAGGGTATGTTGAAGATCATACAGCCAAGATCTTGCAGCAGACGGATCGAGAACTACTGGGAGGCTTGATGGTGGGCATTGATCTTAGCAAGGCCTTTGATTTGCTCTCCTACAGTGACATGTATTCTGCGCTCAGGGACACAAGCATGCCTGAAGAACTCTGTCGCATCATACTGCACATCCATGTCAATACCACGCTGTACATCGAGCATGGTGGCTGCACTCGCAAAGCGCGCATGCAGCGCGGCCTACGACAAGGTTGCGGCATAGCTCTTATGATCTATGCGTGTTGGACAGCAAAACTGTGCAGGGACATTGATGCGGTTCAGGGGGACCTCTACAGCCTCGGATCAGACGTGGAGTCAGGCGCATATGTCCATTTTCGCTGATGATAAGCACTGTTTCTGGGAGATAAACTCATGTCAGTGTTTTGAGAGAGCAATAGCGCAACTACAAACAGTCCTGGACGTGATCCACGGGCGAGGCATGGAGGTGAACACGCAGAAGTCATTGGTGACAGTGGCACTGAAGGGGAGGCAGGCGGCCAAAATGCTCAAGAGACATTTTCAGCACTGGAATGGTTGTAAATGTTTAGTGATTCGCAGGCATCAACAGAACGACATCAAGATACCAACAGCTTCGTGCATGACTTATTTGGGGATTGTGCTGAGTTATGCCAACTTTGAGCTGGCCACTGCGCAACATCGCTGTAGTCAGGCCAATGCAGGCTTCCAGTGCTTCCAGCAGCTCAAGAAAATCATGAGGACCAATGGTGCACTCAGCAAGGCGCAACAGCTGAAGGTATACATCTGGCTTTCACTGATGTATGGTGTCAGCGCTGTAGGCATCACAGCTTCTTCGGCTCGGGTTCTACAAAGCACGGCGGCTCAGCACCTTCGACAATCCTTCGTGTGCATGAACATGGCCACTCAAATGCTGATGTCTTGCAACAGGCAGCTCTACCTCTGCTTCCGGAACTCTGTGATCGTTTGGCTGGACAGGCTCGCACTCTTGACAGAGATCTTCACAGATCCGCAGCGCTCAGACAGTACGAAGAGGAGAGATTAACGCAACTTCAGTGGCAGGTAGAAGCGCTCCAAAACAGCGGACATTCCCAGGCCATGACACAGGAGCATGAAAGCACCATTGCACAGCTACCCTGCCCAGTATGTGGTGTCTAGTTTGGCACAGCGGAAGGTCTACATCTGTAGGGCCGCTAGGGAGTTGGCCGGCGCTGACCAAGCATGTGACGCAAGGTTGGTGCCTCAGGATTAAGCTTGCGGTCGGCAATGGCCAGAGCCTAGAATCACTACTCGAGGAAACCCAAGCAGAAGAAGAACGAGATCCACCTCAACCACCAGCGGGTGACTCACCTGCTATCCGAACACCAGGCGATCTTTGCACTCTCAGGTCTATTAATCTCAACATGGACACCCAACAACTTTCGCATCATTGCTCTACACTCAGACAATGCGACAACATGTGCCTCTTGTTTGGACAACGACTACAGCAAGCGTCGCGCACAAAGGCGCATTGGAGATCCAGTCACCCAGCCGTATGGACGCAGGTTCATGCACATGCCGCCTCCGAGACACAAAGTCTCAGTGCAATCATGCGCAGGCCGTGTGTCCTATGCGGAAGCCAGGCCAAGAACACCAAGCTGCATGCTAAGCAGTGTCCTGCGTTGTTCCAGATTGTTTCTTTGAGATGGATGCATAAGGCTGGAATTCCACTCGAATTGGACGCGGATCACAAACCCCAGGCAAACCGAAAGTTCGAGGCGGAACCCCAGTACAAATCATTCATTTCTCCAGTTCTCTCTGCATTGACACAGGGTGGAGCTAGAGGAAGGCACAAGACGGTGACCATGGACGCAAACCAGCAAGCAGCCATCAAGGTGGACGAGCAAAGATCCAAAATACGTACCATAGCAGAAATGACACAGGCGCGTGCCAATGCTGGTACAATTCGACAGTTTTTCCGGCCACAGCCTCAGCAAACTCATACCCGACAAGAAGCTACCGCCGAGATGGCCTGGTATTTCAGGCTGCGACTCACCAACCCGCACTCTCTATGCTACGTGAATGCGGCGATCTTGGCACTACTTCATTGCATAAGCTTCAATTTCTGCAAAAGGTCGGCATCAAGGCAGCGGACCGCGGCATCAATCTGCTCCTGACTCAGATGCACCGCTTTCGTTGCCTAACGCCGCACTGGCAGTTCACGGCTGAGCAGAAGGACACATCCGAATTTCTACATGAACTGTTCGCTCAACTACATTCTATGCAGGTCATATGGGATACCCGACGACGCACCGAGGAAGGCATCCGGCTTTTCACACAAGGGGTGCAGCCCGTCCAGATTCCTATCCCAAATAACCCCAGACAGGCGACTTTGCTGGCGCTGCTAACAGCCTGGCATAAGGACAACCAGGACGTCACGGCCCTAACCTACCACGCGCCTGTATTAGCACTGCAGCTTGGGCGCTACAGCGACCGAGGCAAGTCATTCTGCAAGGTTGATCTGCCATTGGAGGTCCAGATTCCAGTTTCTCAGGATGATTCTAGTATACAGTGGAGCGACTACACCGTGAGTGGCTTGATCCTACATCTCGGAAGGTCCACGAACGCTGGGCACTATATACAGAGCGCTGCTACGTGCGGGGAGCTCATGGTTTCTCACGGATGACTCACGAGTAGCGGAGCAGATTAATCTTCATGATGGGCATTTTCGGAACAGCTACGTTATCATGCTCAGTGCAAAGCACGCGGATTCTCATACAAGCGATGTAGAATCATGTAGAATCTGCGCCGACACCGGGACCTCTGCGTGTGCATTCCAGTGTCAGAAAGGCCATGGCAAACACTGGACGAGGAGCTTCCTGCACATGTGGAACAAGGTTTCTTTGATAAGTACTGGCCGAGTGTACGCGCTGCCAGCGCGGATCAGGCATCAGCCGCGGCATCTATGTTCGACGAGTCGGACAAGGAGGATGCTGATGCCCGTCGCGCGGCTAAGCTTGCCAAGACAGGTACTGAAAAGGGAGGCCATCCCGGCAAAGGCCCAGGTCTTCGCCAGCAAGGCTATGGACAACGACAGCCTGCGGGGAGCTACAAGCGCAGGGATCGTGAACCGGCACACAGGCACCAGGGCTGGGACTACGATGAGTGGTCGGGATGGGACACTGGAAGTGCGACAAGGTAAAGGCTCTCAAGGAGGAGATACAGCAGCTAAAGGAATCTGTCTTTGCGCTGCAAAAAGCTGTTCTTCGACATGAGGACTTTGGCAATTGCCTCCAAGCGGAGCTCACGTGGGTGATGTTTCTACGATTGGACATGAAAGCCAGTGTCTTGCCCTCGCTGTTTCAGATGCAGCAAAAGTGGCGAGAGCTGAAAGAATCCTCTCCTGAGAAGCTTACGGCCCCCATGCGCGTTGACTTGGTAAAGGCTTTGTTCAGGGAGTTTGGATCCAGGCTTAGCATGCTGCCGCAACAGGAAGCGCAAACGGAGATGCTTATCAAGTTGGGATGGCTCTCCAAGGAGCCCCTTATGTGGCACTACGCGTGCTGGGACGCGGACCACGAGCGCCTGAGGCCAGACGACGCAAAAGAGCCGGTTGCTCACGAAAAAGTTGCGGCGCTTGTTGGGTCAATCCAGCAGCTTGCCGAGCAGCCAGGAGCCGTGACCAGATTCCACCCGAGCCGTGAAATTGTGGAGAAGATGGGCGGCAAAAATCTCACTATGTCACTGCAAACCTCCATCCATGGTGCGCCTGCGTCTACTATGCGCGAGCACCTTGCTTTCCTCAGCGGGCTCAGCGTTACACAATTGGTGGGAATGGGTGTGAGGCAGGAGCGGCCCGGCCGATCCGCCCTGGCCAATCTCACCCAAAAGCACATCAATGGATGATGGATGCGAGCCTACAGGGGTCTGAAGCGCGCGGTTGGCGTCCAGCATTGCCGCACAGGCGAATGCAAATCGCCCAGTAAACACTGGGACTTTTACCTCCAAGGAGATGCTTGGCTCTATCGGAACGGTCTCCTGGGGAAGATCCTCTTATGCCTTTCGCCCATATGGCGTATGGGCATACACTATGCGAAGACGTCCGCCTACTCAAGCTCCAAGAAAAAAGAGACAGATACTATATGCATGTGTCCATTGTGCAATCATCTGACTTCGGACGGCTGTCTCTTTGCCTGATCATCTCTCGAAGCTGCTCTGCACCAATACTCAGGTTCTGCATTTGGGCGATATGTGCACAAGCGCTGTGGCCTAAGCCCTTATCAAGTGTGGAGCGATTGTTACCGATGCCCATTCCTGCTGCACTTGCGCAACTCCCGGATAGCGGCTGCAGTAACTGCTCAACGGGGTCTACGTGAGTTGGTTGAGGTAACACGGTACGGTGCAGTGAAGTGCCATGGATGATGCGAATGAAGATGACACATCGCCAGCTTCAGATCGGTATGACCTCATTGCGGAGGTGCAGCTTGTGCAGGATCTCCATTTTAATATCTACATGGCGGCACGCGACCTCTCAGCTATTATGAAGAGGCCTTGAGGACTGAGTTTCTTGCGCTGCACATATACCTCATACGGGGAGTGGACGTTGCAGACATACAGGCGCCACCGCAAAACCAGGCCGAAGCCATAGCCTTCGGGCTCATTGGATGTGGGGAAGCAACATGGCAGCAAATCGAAAGATTGCTCAGTATGTTGCCGTCTGATAAGTCGCTCAGATGGGTTCAAGATGACGCAGAGCGCATGGAGGTGAGGCCAAGCGCTTCACTGTTGGCGCATGGGTACGGGGGCCCATGACCGGTGTCAACATCCACGCACGATTGTATCCCTGGGTAGTGCGAGCACTGACAGGGATTGTGCGGGCATGGGATCCGACGCACTGCTTCACTGCGATAACGCTATCTGTGAATGTCAAGCTTCTCCACACAAGGACAAATACAACGAGAAATGCTCGAACAATCTGCTGTTACCATGTTCCTCCTTTAAGGGTGGACAGCTCTTTGTTGAGAGTGCAGGTGGTGCTCATCAACTGCAACCGGGGGGAGTTACTGGGCATATCTTTTCCACGCAGGAGCCCACTATTTTCTCACCTTGTTGCACGCATGCTACGCTGCCATGGCAAGGGGCCAAACTCATGCTGATAGCGTACCACACCGGCATGACCCAGCATCTGTGTCAGGAAGATCGACATAAGCTGGCTGGCATGGGCTTTGTGATCGGCAGCTGGTGACTTTGAGTACATGCAAGATTCGAGCAGTATTATCTGGTTGACTGAGCAGTACCGCAAGCAGGGGAAAACCAATTTGCAAGCGCTCAGCCTGCACCAACTCATGCCTTTAGGACCTGTTCTGGAGACCAAGGTCCCTACCTTTTCTCCAGATCGAGGCGGGCAAGGCTGTGACAGCACAACGGTCTGAACATTGCAGTGGTGCAACAAACAATCCAATGAGGACAATGATGCCGCCACTTTTCGCGGCTTGTATCTCCTGAGAGGGTTTAGTGAGGCTAGGAATTCTTTAATGTTTGATGATCAACAAGAAGTTGCTACTTCATCCTTGTGGAATAACCACTCGATGACTAAGGCGACTCACACAGTACAGATATCATCATTGTGCCGTTGTTCTTCTCTGATAATTAGTAAGCCGGCAACATTGCTCGTCGCTGAAAGGGGCTATCGGCCCGGGCGAGCTCAAGTCCCGTCTGCATGTTTTTGTGTTAACGCAACGCTGAAACCACAGCGACTGGGTACAGCTGTCACGTATAGCCGTTCTAAGACACGCCCTTTACAAAGCTACGCAGGGACGCCTTCGGACGTTCGCGCCACGAGAGAGAGAGTGGTAGTAGTAGTCGTGGTGGTGGTCGTGGTAGTAGTAGTACTACTACTAGTACTAGTAGTACTAGTAGGACTAGTAGGACTAGTAGTACTAGTACGTCGCGGAGCAGCAGCAGCAGCAGTAGCTCAGTAGGAGCAGTAGCATGTCGGACCTTCTTATACTACTTAGTCACTACTTATCGCCCTTGCGTGCGCTTGCGCCGTGCTGGTTTTGGTTTTGGAGCAGGTCCCGAACGTGCGCTCTTAGTCCACGGTCAAGGGGCGGGGGTTTCGAACAATTCATACAAACCTGAGTGCATGCAGTGTAAACACTGCATTCATGTTTTGCCGGTACTTTTACTAGTAGTGTTACGGCTACGCTTACACTTACACTTGCAACTTGTTATGCTGCAGGACTACTGGACTTCAAGGCTATAAGGACTATGACAATATCACTATCTAGAACACAATTTCAGCTACTATTTCTGTCGCTATCTCGCCCTGCGTGTGCCGTTCAGGCTCGACGCCTGATCCATGCAGCTGGCTGCAACGGGTCAAGCTGTTCGAATGGTCATGAAAACGAAAGGGTCTGTTCAAGGTTACAATAGCCAGCATGCTCGTGGAGGCCGCTGCCTTGTAGTCAACGGAAATCTCCTTCCCAAGTTTCTGCATCTCTTCTTCCGCAGCTTCCTGCAAGAGCTGACGGAGCTTGGGATCAGAATCCTTGCAAAGACGTCTCCACAGCTTGCTGTGCACTCGACAGCCGTGCCTTGATCTGTGCCTGCATGTTCGTGCCTGCCCTGGAAGGCAGATTCGCAAGTGCCGCGAACGTCTCCTGCCAGGACCACACATCCTGCGCCCTCTGCGCCCAGCTGCAAGAATCTGCCAGAATGAGCCGCTCGCATATAGCGCCTCCGTGGCATCCCCGGGGTCGTTCATGGAAGACAACATCATCTCAGGGACGAGCTTGGGGATGTTCAGCGCCACAATCTGCACGCGGAGACTTCTGCTGTCTGAGGTCAGTGGTCAGTGATCAGCTAGCGTACTAGCACCATCCGTTGTGCGTGATAGTTCGGTGAAACAGCGAGGATGGGGAGACCAGGAAGTTACTTTCCAAGCATTTCGTCATGTTATTGTCCGACTCTCCTGTCACCTTCCTTCCGCCTTGTCACCAGGCTGCGCGATATCGATGGCCTTACGCATGGCCTGTTTGGCACCCTGGATATCCTGTGCGGCACAGGATGAAGTCGGTTCACACCGCACCTTCCTTTTTGTTTAGCTGGACCTTGATGCTGATCCCCACCATCATCTTGGTGGATCGAGCAATCCTTCCCAAACATGTCATCTCAAGACTTCAAGTCCGGAAGCAGGCGCACTAGTTTCCGGTCCTAGAGGCAAACATCCTCTCCAGCCTATCACAGAGGGTCTGATCCTACTCTACTGTCTAAACTCTACATCTGGACTCTGAGCCCACAGCAGACTCAGCAATGGGAACACAACGGAAGCGTTTATGTCAAACCCCAGAAGTTAACTCCAATTCATGGACTTTTCGGACGGGATGGTGAGCGCCGACGACCCAAGTCAACTGTACATGACTGGCAGGCAGATTGAAGGCTGCATGCATCTCTCGGGTTCCCTATGCTGCCGACACAAAATGCTTTCCCGTCTTCCAGCTCCAAATTCCAAGTGTGAACCAGCAGGCTTCTCAACGTGCTGGCAGGATCGGGCAGGCATGGGGCATCCGACTATAGTGACTAGCATCCGGGTGATGCCAGGAACAGTGACCACCTGATGCAGATTGCTGGATTCACCACGCAGTCTAGGATCATTCACATACCGAGTCCTCCGCTTCACGCAAGCTTGATCCACTAAGCGAAACCGCGAGCACCCTCCAGGCAATCCGATGCCAGGAAAATCAAAAGCCGCTGCCAGGGCTGAATGTCAGGAACCCGAGGAAGCATCCGCATCGCAGAAATAACTCCTAGGTCCAGCTGTGATCCACATCGGTTATATTACATTAGTACATCACTGAAGACCAGAATAAAAGCTGACGGACGTGCTGCCGAAGCTTCGACGGGGCATATGTCATGGACTCGAAAAAACCCGCTTCGCTGCGCTTGGATTTCGGCGGAAGTGATGGCAGGGCTTTCTGGAAAGTCTTTCCACCTTGTCCACCCACTTCATCTTCAGCTCTGCCTGCACAAGTCCGACGCATCGGATACACTCTGACCCTGGAACAAAGCAAAAGACTGCTTCTTCAGACTCACCGAAGCCGAGATCTGGCCTTCCGCGATTGGTGGCAAGCCCATTCTGGTGTCCTGCATCCAATCGTGGGCCAAAGCATCCTCAGGTTTTGGCCGGTGGCTGCCCCAGGCTAAAGGCGTCAAACTCGCGAACGGGGGCAGACTACTTCGACAGGGACGCGATGCTGTGCGTATACATACATACATATATATATATACAAACACTATATATTACGTATATTGGAGAGAGAAAAAGAGAGACTGAAATCCATTGTATCTAAATACATACATACCATACAATACATTCCATTCCATTCCATTGCATTACATTACGTACGTACGTACATACATACGTCATTTGCGTGAACATACTCTGCATATATACTACAGAAAACTACTCCATTTACCTCTATAGTCTTTGCGTTGTTTGTTGTGACTGTTGCCATGAAATGTCTTGGGCTTACGTGAGCCTTACAGGCAACCAAGCATCGGCTGTTGTCAATCGCGTGGTTGGGCTCTTGTCCAGCAGGCCCTGCATGAGTGACTCCACAGCAGCGTGGAGCTTCCACTATACCACGAAAGCCCTCCAATTTCCACGCACGTTTCCCTCCAAGGCCAAGGGCCTTCAGCTTTGTCAGTGGCCCCAAATCCAAATCTCAGCCCTGAGCCCTAAATCCAGTGCAGACCTCCAGGAACTGCTTGGCATCATCCGAGGTGTTACGCCATGCATGGGACTCGAAGGACAACGGGTTCGTGCCTGAACAGCTGGCATCCGCGGGCATACGTACATACATGCATACACGTAAAGACGTGTACGACAGCCTCGCATTAATCCAACCATCCCAATCGTGCCGAATTCAGATGTAACTTTGTTCTCTTAGACGTAGCTTTACAGCTTTCATATGAAAACTGCTCAGCTCTAACTTTTCTGTCTCCCAAAACAGCGCATCTCTGCAGAGCGTCTGCAAACACCCTGCTAGGTTCTAACTTTTTTCATGTATTTCACACGATGCCACAACCGTCACACAAGGTTCGTGCTGGGTTCTCTCCTTAGGGATTTCGTCTTCGGTAATCAGTTCATGCTCGGTTCACTCCTTGGTTTTTGGTTGTCGGTAAACGGTTCCTGCTGGAGTCACTCCTTACTTAAGGTTTTCGTCTTCGGTAAAAGGTTCCCCAACAGCGAACCCTCAAGGGATCTGAGACCATGCTCTGTTGAACTGTGGTTTACGCGCAAGTGATCTTTGCCGATTTTTGCCTCCCGTCCCGGACATGAAAAGAAGGATGGCGTCAAGCAACGACGTTTGCCAACGCAGCGATGGCAGAGGACAACAGATGACGATGATGAAGATAAGAAGTATCTTCGACAACAACGACGACAGTAGCAACCTGCCAAGATGCAAATTCTATGTTTCTGCGCGTGTGTGTACATATATATATATATTGTATATGGAGGGAGAGACAGAAAGAGAGGATTTCCGAAACATCGGACAGACAGAAGGCAGCATACTCTAATACACTTTAGCATACGATAGTATACTACAGCATAGAGCAGCATACGAGAGCGTACTACGTAATTACAAACACCAGTGTGCGCAACGTTCCTATACTATCGTCTACTATGGCACACTATAGTATACTAAACTGCAGAGCACCAGAACCTGGATCAGCGAACAGGTAGCTGGTCGCTTCAATTCAATAGGCCCAAACCCCAAAACCTCCAAATCCCCACAACCCAACCCAATCCCCCAATCCGCCAGCCCCCAAAACCCTTAACCCCAAAGCCGAACACAGTCGAGCACATGGCACCTCGTCGCATACTATGTAGCCAACGACGTACTACATGTATGATCTGGCATAGCATAGTATACGATAATATATGAGGTGTACTAATTCTTACTTTGTGTATTTATAGTAGACTACAGAATCGACACAGCCTACTTCTAGTTCGGTCATGAGCAGGAACGCAAGAACTTACTTCACCGATGGCCCGTGCAGAGTGGAGCTTAAGCTTTGGTCCCAACTTCTGTGGTGCAAACCTAGCATTAGCAGATAGTGTACTTTTCGTGTACGGTCTCCGAGCGCTTTACGTCTAAAACACCAAAGCTCCGGCTTAGAAAAAACGTCACATCTAACCCTGATATCGACAACGAGTGTGCAAACCCGAGCGGTCTGTCTCTTGCGCCTTCGTGTTCGCAAACTGTTTGGGGAATGATAATGGAGACAGGCACTTCATGGTATGCAATGGTCTTGAGAGGAGACCTTTTGAGATCTTTCCATGTTCCCTGAAACCCCGAACAGAATCACAAAACAATTGCCATGAAAGAAGCTGCAACAGCCGAGGCTCGGATTGCAACCTTTGGTTGCTTGGCTTCCTCCATTAGCTTGAACGGCACCTCGAGACCTGCACAACGGGTCAGTTGGCAAGCAGAAAACACGCAGCAGTCTTGGCGTATATTTCCCGACCTCTTGCATTCACGACTTGAGCTCCGGGCTGGTGACAATATAGGACACTACCCCGACGCCCCATACCTTGGCAAGACTTTACGCGGGTTTGCGTGCACGGCGAGCTGGTGCCCTGCGCCAGGGTGCATCGGACGGCGGCCCCGTGTTTCCATCCCATACCTCCTTATCTGCCCAACATGGGCAACTCTGTGCAGACTAGGTGACTAGGTAGTAGCTACGGAAAAGTGCAACCGAGAAGCCGGTGCCATGTAACACGCGGTGCCACAGCGCTTTATTCGCAAGAGATTTCTCGCCGTCCTGGGAGCGAAGGAAGGGTCGCTTCGCATGTGAGTGTCTAGATCACAGCCCACCGTCAACTCGTGCCGCTCCGCTCTCAAATTCTCAGTCTCAAAAACCGGCTATGGGTCAGAGTCCATCGTCACACGGGGTATTAACGCTGCCAGGCTTCTCGTCTCTGACAGGTGCTTTCAAGACCCAGGCAAGCCCCAGGTCGAAAAGCCTTCGTCAGGAAAAAGGCTGCTTCCAACTTTGACACTTCTGTCTTTGCTATGGTCCGTTCTGTGCTCCCTTCTGCAGGTGAGCCACTTCAGCTCTGGCAGCGGCTGTCCAGCAATGGGAGGCTTGATGAAGCCGAAGTTCTCCGGCTTGATATCCCCTCGAGTCTGGCTCGTGGGACCATCCGGGATTTCAAAAGACAGGTCCCATCAACATGATGCCCGAAGCAAGCACATCACAGAGCTGCAAGTGAAGACTTCGCTCTCTGCGGCCCAGGCTGTGGAGAGCACCGACAGTTCGGTGCAAAAAATGCACAGCCTGCGCGGTGTCGATCATGCTCCCTAAATCCTCTGGAAACCCAACCCACTTGATGTTGTATACTCAGGTTGTTGTTTTCAGGAACGTCTCACTGCATAGTCCGGCATGGCAGCAACCAGCTTGGCCTTGACCATTTGCCTCGGCTTGTGCGACAGGTTCTCTCAACTCCAGTGTGTGCCACCAACACTGGCGCCGTCGTCCCTGACCACGGGTGCAATATCAACTCTCATATCTCTGACATTCTTAAAGCCGATGTGCTGCTCATCGCTTCTTGCTTGCATTGAAACTTGGACAAGCGTTTGTGGCGACATGTTGGTCTTGTCGGCGCCGTGCTGTGAACAAAACCTTGCGGACGCAGCTTTGTGCGTAAACGAGAGGTTCTTGACGAGACGGCTTCCGACGAGATTCCAAAAGGCTACAACGAAGGAACCTTTTTTGTTGGATGGTATGAGAGCGCATTGCGCGATCGCCAAAGCTACACTATGCCACACTAGCCAACGAGGAGAACGAGTCAAAATCGCCGGGTGGTGTGCGTTGGAGCTGAAACCCTCGGGGCGACACAAAGCCAGCAACGGCTGCGGCATATCTTCCGTCGAACTTGTGTCTGCACACACTGCATGTGTTACTTGACAAGCCGACACGCCCGACTCCCGACGAAACTCCGAAAGGCTATCACGAACGGCTTTGTGCAAAGGCTTGAAGACAAAGTCTTGCAGACTCAATTTTGTGGAATAAGTCTTGTGGAACAACTTTGGGGACAATGCTTGCGGACAATTTTCGAAGCCTCTTGTTTCGTTTTCACACAGATTGCACCATTTGTCCGCATCGTGTCCGCCAGTTTCCCACGCTGCATCATGCAAGCTGCCGGCACGGCGTCCACAAACCTTCCCCGCTTTGTTTCTGCAAACTTCGGCCTTTAGTCAGTGCAGCCTTCAACCAAAGATTGTTCACGATCAATCAAGAGGATCACGTTTGTTGTGGAATCCCAAAGGTCTCTCTCAAGGAGAAACCGCAGCAAGAAGTGGTGATTTTTGGCGCCGGTTCTCAACTCGGGCGCCGCACCGAGCATGCTTGAACCAGTGACCGGTGGGCCGGAAGCCACGCCATCGAAATTCCAATCAGCCGAGTAGGGCAGAATGTATCAAGGATGCTGGTCCTAAGTCCCTGAGCCCCACACCAGGTCTGAACCGGTGGACCTGGACCGAGGCCGGAGGCCACAGGCTGAAACAGTAGACGAGTTGGGTCCAACGGCCACCTTTTGGCTAAGGCCACGCCAAAGAAACAGCAAGGTACACTTCCCTCGATCCATAAGCGCTCCGACAGTCAAGAAAGTCCAGAGGTTCGGTTGAGTCATTGTAACATCACTTTAAGGCTTTGGCAGGGAGCAATTACCACCCGCTCAGCTGGTGCCCAGAAGAAATGCCAAGCCGAAACACATTCCAGCGACTGTATGGTCGCATGTATCTCGCGCTTGTGGTTTCTGCTGCTGTACTTCCGTGTCTTTCTTGGCCTAGGTAACTGAACCCATGCTCGATTCCTCTCGAATACTAAGCACCGGTTTAAGATGCTTGTCTTCCAATTGTGTTGTCCGATTGCTGCAGCAAATTTTCGAAAATGGCAGAGGTTGTGCGGACCCGCTCCAGCCGCTGCAGGTACAAGGCCAGCTTCACTGGCTGCAAAGCAAATCTTCACAACAGCGCTACTCTGGCCTTTGTTTGCCTCAGGGTTGTCCTCGAGACAAGACAGCTCTTCAGGAGATCAGGCGGCATGTGTGCACTGTGCTGACCTTGGCACCTGCAGTACGCTCCTTGAGATTGCCTGTTGTATGGCCTAAACCTCAATAGCTCCACAACCACAGCGCCTAAACTCAGCCAGTTTGGCCAGTTTCCTGGAGCGACTAGGTATGTTGAAAACGGCTTCTGGAGCCCGTGATGCGTGTGGACATGACGGCTTCTTGCAAGCGAAACTGATGTGCGGACTTGTGAGGCCTTCTGTAGGGCTTCATAGGTTTGCACACGATAGTATGTGGCTACGGTATTCTAGTGCAATAAACTCCGGAACGTTGGAAGATGGATTTAGAAATCCCTTTAGCTTGCTTTGGGGCATGACGCTAGTTATCTGCCGCTCTGGATGTGCTTTGCCGACCACCGCATAAGGGGACTAAGCTCCTCGTGGAGCACATGGCTGTATGCCCAAGACAATCTAGCCTGCTAAGACTGTCCCTGAATGCAACCCCGTGGCATGGTCTCAACTGTATGCATTGCATCTGAGGTTACTTCGTCTTGTGCTGCAGCACTGCATCTGTTGCCAGCTTCAGCCGAGATGCTTTACCAGCCCCGCAGCTAATCTCTCTTCAAGCTTGGCAGACCTCTGTGCTAGGAAGTCGAATAGATCTGGACCTGGCTGCACAAAACAAACGCGGCTATCAAGTGCGTGGCTTCCACAAAGCTCAGAACCGCACCCTCAAGCAGCTCCATGACCTTTACCGGTACAGTGTGGGATCAGGTGCAGTGTCATGCAGCTAGGCTGACAGAGGCTGGCATGCAGTTGTGCATGGAGGCTGCGCGCGAAGCCTTTTTTTTGGGCTGGGAGGCGGGGGCTCCACCACTACTTACTGCGGCATGTAGCACATTACTTATAGGGCGGAGTGGGAATGCGGAGGTTGATTTTTTTTGTAGAGGGGGGGGGGGCAGGACCAGTACTACTTCAAACTGCAGCGCCACAACCACCACACCACGACAACAACAACAACAGCAATTTATTTACTGGACGCTGAGCGAGCGGGCTCTGCTCATAGCGGGCGCATCAGAAACTTCGAGACGTGCCGTAGGCCACCGCCGCCCTTTAGTAGCTGACCTGCCGACATTCCAATAGAGGTCAAGCGGCCTTAGAGTCCCTTACAGAGGTTGTGACGGCGCGAGGGGACTGCCGTGCGATCATCGCAGGTACCTCCTTCATCCGTTTCTGGAGCAATGAGCCAAACCCCTTTTGCTCCGAGGCCTCGGGCTACGAGTAGCCAACAACCTCAAACAGAAGCACAGAAACCGAGCTAAAGGAACAGAAAAAGCCGCTCAACCCCTATAGGATCCTCAGAGAAGGAAAACGAAGAACCTTTGCTGGCTAGACAATTTAAAAGAGAAGGGCCTAAGAAAATCGAGTGTCACTGAATACTGTGCAGTGCAGCGGCAGCTCTTCAGCACTTGCTTCAAGGAGGCAGGTCACTTGACGTTGCTGGTTTTGGCACGAGCGGCGCTCGCGCTGCTGCGTCTACACACTCAAATCCTCATGTGGCAACTAGACTCACAAGATCTATATGTCTTGTATCCTCCGCCACCTTCAGTGTGAGTCATTGCGTCCAATATCATCCAATACTCACGAACTGGCAGCCGGCGGGTCGTACTCCGAAGAGCCGTCTCCCAGCGATGGGCCGTAAGGATGGTTCGTCGTCAAGGCACGTGAGCCGTCACTCCTAGCACTGCCTGACCCCGTCGGTAACAGGACAGTAACGAACACAAGTGGGAGGGCCGTAGCCGTANGCCGTAAGGATGGTTCGTCGTCAAGGCACGTGAGCCGTCACTCCTAGCACTGCCTGACCCCGTCGGTAACAGGACAGTAACGAACACAAGTGGGAGGGCCGTAGCCGTAGCCCGACACCAATAGCACAGCCAGCACGTCCGCTTAGCGACTGTACCCAGATGTGACGTGGAGCCGTACCAACGTAGACACCGTATTGGGACTGAAGACGTTGGCCTGCTCTTCTGAACCTGAGTCCACGGTGTCCCAATCTGCGCCTTGTCCTGAAGACAGGGTGCACATCGGGGCCAGCATTGGGAGGATGCTGACGAGTTGCAAGCCTCAAAGTGGCACCCATCCTCTCCCGTGTCTGGCTTGTTCCCATCCGCTGGCAGCTTAACAGCGGCGCTGCGCAAAAGGCTTTCAACAGTGAAGGAGGAACTCGATCGCACTGGCTTTGTCGCAGCCGGTGGCAGTCTACCCTGCCTTTGGAAGAAGGTGTAGTGTCCGAAGCAGGCTGCATGAAAAGCACAGGCGACCCGGGTCCTTCTTGTAAGAGAGTGCTCGTAGAAACGCAAAACCAAAGTGCCAGCAAAACTGCGCAGAAAACACCTTCAGCTGGCCCTGGGTGTCTTGTCCAGAAGTTGAGAAGTCGACGAAAGGCAAGGAACGAGGCCTCGTCTCGAAAGCTTCCTTCAAGGTACCCAAGTTCAGAAAACGGCCAACTTACGACTGGAACTGCTCCTTGACTGGCTTGGTGCGGCATGTCCTGTTGTAAAAGCAAAGGTGGGAGAAAAACACTGAGGCACAGTCGGCGCGCCATCCGCTAGTTTCGCAACACCTGGTGCAAAACCAAATACTGCTCCCTCCACCGTGTGGAAAGGTGGAAACCCTACCGCTTACCTCCAGCTTGTCCAGAACTTGCTGTAGCGGGAGGCCCGGGAATTGGGACCCGGCAGTCCGCAGAGGCACGAAGCTCCGAGGCACACTCAAATGGCTCAGGCAGAAGGACGTCCCTTACGCTTCGCAAAGGAGCCTGTTGCAAACCTTAGAGTTGCGCCCGAAGCCCAGTTAGCACAGCTAAGATGCCTTCTGTGAACCGTAGCGGCTACAACAACAACAACAACAACAACTACTACTACTACTGAAGAAGTAGTAGTCGGGGGCGAGGGGCGAGAGAAAACACAAAAAAGATTAAAAGTGTTTGATGACACTTCCTCGCGTGCTTCTTGTGTGCATGAAACCTTTGTACATGGAGCAATCAGGAACATCAAACATGCATGAAGAGTGCTTTCTAGACTTTGCGGGATTGCGCAGGGAAGGAGCGGTTTGGAGACCACATGGAGGAGTCCTGCCTGGTACAAAGCCTGCTGCGGATGCACGAAGGCCGCGAGGAAGCCGAGAATGCCTAAGGCAGACTCAGACTGGACTTCTCACGACTGAGTTTGAGTGGCTTGGTGAGAATCTGAGACTGGTACCGTTGGCAAGTGGCTCGCTGCCAGTCATGCAACGGATGTACTCTAGATGGCGATCAGGCGAGACAGCCAGGAGGCTGTATGCAACCTGAGCCCAGGCATGGGCAATGTGTTGCTCGCACTCGGATTGCACCATCGTCACGTCTCTTTTTCCAGCCCCGCCAGACGCTTTCCGGCTTGCGACTCAGAAGACTTGCGGGCGAAGGCATTGCCAGAACTGCGCATAGTGCTTCCTGCCAAAAATAACGGGTGCTTTCCAAGCCAGCTTTCTTGTTCTCTGTTGCCTTCTGCAGCCTGGGCGCCGAGCAGCTTCCACGGTCGCAACGTGGCTCATGGCGGCCGGCTGCGAACTTCTGTCGTCCGAGCCCACGTTGAAGCCTGTGCTCTCAGGACGGGAGTTGGGGCCCCGGTGGGGACATCACGAATGCACTCGGCGGCTGGCGGTGCCTGGGAGCTGCGACTTTTGAGGCGGCTCTTCTCCGAGGAGCGCACGGGTGCATGCTGCCATAGACTCGCCTCAGAGGCTCTCAGACTGAGATGCCTTCGGCAGCGCGAGCCACGGCCACGGCTCCAAAGCGTCTGGTCGAGGAGCTGTTGCTCGCCACGTTGTAGCCGCCCTCCTGGGCCAAGACCACTCTGCCATCGGCAAGTCCTCGGAAAGCTGCGTGAGTCAGAATTACTCGGATAGCAAAACAGCCAGGCGGAAAAACACGAACCACAAACCAGGGCCAGGCTTCCCATGAGCCTCTTGGTTATTTCGTAGAACCCGCTGGGTGTCACAATGCATCCACCTTGAAAAGACGTCAAGAGCAGGAGACAGCAGATAAGTAGAATGTGATAGAATATCAGAATTTTGTAAACTGTAAAAGCAAGCCACACCGTACCGGATGGGTTTAAAGTTCTATCGCTGTGTCGAGTCTTACCGATGGCGGCCGCCACCCTCCGGTAAAGCCATCTTTTCATGCTTTCCTTGATGGACTCTTTATCATGTGTCAGGCTCATCGCTTTCTCTCTCTTAGCACATCACATGCTCACATCCTCATCGAACGTTTCATGACCTCCGCTGCAACGAAAGAACTCTTACCAAGCTGGCCTACTCTAAACCGCTAGTCGGATCTTTGGGCTGGTGCTGAATGCTAGACTCCTAGACAGGCGGCGAGATCAATAGCAACCTTTTGGGCCTTCTGCCTTTGGTCATTGCATTAAGCCGTCCGGGACTGAATTGCCCATCGACACATGCTCTGGGTGCTCCAGCCAAGGGGATCTCCGGGAGCGGCATCAAAGCCGGCGGAGATGAGGACCAAGTCGGGTGCGAATGCTTCAGCGATCCTCGAAACAAAGGCGAAGACCCAGATCCTAAAACATTGTAAATTGGGTCAGTCAAAGCCTTAAACTAAACATCAATCGCCTTAATTTGAGCTGAAGCTCGGCAGGAAGAGGCGATCAAAGGCGTAGAGGAACTCGGCATCCCCGGGCGGTGTCTTACTCTTCTCCACCTCCCAAGGGACGTTCACGGTATAGCCCTCGCCTGTCCACGAAACTGGCTTCACATGCCACCTGCGCTACTTCTGTCCGCCGGCACCTTCGCCTACCCCGTGGCTGGTGAAGT
The DNA here is from genome assembly GCA_003297005.1 of Symbiodinium sp. clade A Y106. Classification (NCBI taxonomy): domain Eukaryota; class Dinophyceae; order Suessiales; family Symbiodiniaceae; genus Symbiodinium; species Symbiodinium sp. clade A. Next base: position 25,725 of record BGNK01001993.1, read on the forward strand.
TGCCGAGAGGCCCCGTTGGGTAGTACTTGCCACGATCGTACCGGTGCACAGAGCAGAAGAGAACCTCTGAGTATGACACGGAGGCAAAAGATAATCCTGTTCGGGGTTCTCCGCATCTTTCATCTCGATGCAGGATGCAGAGAAGTGGCGGATTCGTCTTCCTCGAACATCCTGTGTGTCCCATTCCCATGGTGGACATCGAAGTCTACGATGAGTGTCTTTGAGGACAATCCTGGATGCTTCGTGTTCAGAAACCCCTGCTTCCAGAACCTCAAATGCGTGGCCTCGTTGCCTTGCCATCGCAGCGGCCAGCCCTACATTGCCAAAGAGGCAGAAGCCACGTGCGGCATCGCTCTCTGCATGGTGGCCTCGAGCGAGGACTTGGCTCAAGCGAGCATGAAGCGACGCGACAAAGCTGTGAGGAGTCCTGGTGGTCGCACCACGCAGACAGCGCTTTGCACTTTCCCAGCGCAGACCTCCTCTGTGGCGCTGAGCACGCTCCCGGCTGCAAGCATGGCGGCCTACGAGGGGACTCAGTCATTTCGTTTTGAAGCCCTGCAGGCATGTCGCATGCGCTTACCGTCTTCAGGACATCGTGCACGCGGTTCTATCACTGCACAGTACGGGCAAGCCTGGCATTGCACCAGTGCCCTGGTTATTCCCGAGCTAAAGCGTGTACGACCTACACACTAGTCGCTGCAATGCGAGCGGGCTGCTTCAAGAGAGTCTGGGCACAAGAAGATGCTGTCGTACTTCTGACCTGGATACGCGAAGGTAGGAGACGTACTCTAGCCGTGCTAAACGCTGCTCAAAGATGTATGCACCACAGAGCTACGGTACAGTAAGCTCCCCACTGAGCTCGACCGTCTCCTAGCATCGCAACGAGACGGTGGATTGATCTTGCACTGACCCTGTCATGACTCCATCTCATTGCATACGGAGCTCCTTCTCTGACATGTTCGCTATCTGGAACATTGCATCCACGTGCTCCGGGGTGTGCTTAAGCTCCAACTCCTCTTTGGTTGCCTTCCTTAATTCGCAACTGCTTCGTAAGCAATCAATGTGAACCTGAAGCAGTGTACGTCCGCAGGAAGTCTAAACCGACACAAGCTCCCGAAAAACAAATGCTTCAAACATGCCAGGGAACCTCGCATCCAATCGGACACACCGCTGCGTCAGCCCCTCCCGCTCCAAGTATTCGAAGACCTTGAGGATACGAGCTGGCTGCTCTGGATGCGATGGGTCCTGGGCGGAAAGCTATCATGTCTTCGTGGCAGGTTGTTAGCATTGCAGCGTTACTTGTTACGATTCTGGCTGATGGCCCGCAGGTCCTCGAGGTTTCGATGCTGCGCCATCCGATCATCGAAAATCAGGCCGACGACATTATCATTGACGCTCTTCTCGCCCCCAAAGTCTCAGCATAGTAAGCGGTCGCAATGTCTTGGATCGCAGCTGGGCAAACGTGTATGATGAGGGACGACCGAGACGCAGGCCAAAGAAGCGGCGCTGCACTCTCATGGTGCCAGGCCGCAAATGACGCAATTTCCGAGGTCCTGGGCCGTAGCTGCAAACAACAAGCAAAACGGTGGAGTTGAGCTCTCCGAGACAAGCTGCGCAGCTTGCAGCCTCCGGCCAGTCCCACGGCTAGGAGCAAGAACTTCTTGCTAGCATGCTCATAAGGGACTGCTCCCAAGCAAGAGCCTGACATACAAGCGGCAAAGAAAAGGTAATTGCCGGCATCAAGATGACTGGCGACACAGAACAGTCCATCTGCCTGATGCAGTCCGGCACCAACAGGCGCGCACGGCAGGCACACTCGAAGGAAGTAGCGGCACCACGAAGTCCATTGCGTGAATCCGGATGCATGGATTGTCTCGTATGATACAGAAATCTGGTTGATAGCTGTCGGAGACTTGACTACAGCAACGAGATATGTCTGAGTCGCAACACGTAACTTGGGTCCACGGTTGCACTCGAAAGCCCACTTTCAACAAGTTGGGGAAGCAGTATTTGAAGCGTAAAGAACACTGTGAGCCGCACACCCATGCATGTTGCACCGAGAGATGCAGTCGCTGAGAGTTTCTGTCCAGTTCCCTGCTGCAATCAAGGGACTTCCTCAGCAAAGCCACCCTTGCTGGGTTTTCGAGTCATCTTGATCGCCTCAACAACGGGGAATTGCTCGTAAGAATGCGAAGTGCATGCAACTGGGCTGGTTGGAATCAAGACGCATAATACTTGTTCGGCCGCAGCTCCGGAACCTTGCTGCAAAAACCGATCTTGCGACTGGCTGGACAGGGCAAGTTCTTTCGATTGCACAGAGCCGAGTCACAAGCTTGTGACCAGCGGGAGTAGGTCTTCCTTTAAAGACCGTTCCAAAGCCGCCTTCGCCTAGTGTACCCTCAAAGCCTCAGAAGACTCTGCGAGCTCAACCGTTTGCCGCAAGATGTCGCGCAACTGTGCCAATTCTTGAGGCCAAGTGGCTGAGAAATTCGCTGACATGACCTCATCGTCACGATCATTGAAAGTTGAAAGTTCTGTTCGGGTTCCGCCCAGTCTCTGCAAGAGTCTCAGCAAGCCTTGGAGCCCAAACTGGCTGGATGCTGAGTGGTCATGCTCTAAGCTCAAAACGAGGCGGGATCAGCAGGAAAAGCTTCTCCGGGTTGATCTGCGCCGCCATGCTTCATGTCTTGTGGATACTACTTGTCGATGACTCGACAACTGATGAAAGTCAGTATGGATCCGCCTCGCGCATCCGCGAGCGGAGGCGCATCACCGCCTCATCGTTGTTGTCTTGGACATGGACTTGAAGGAACCTCCGTGACACAGGAACGAAAGGACGATTCCGGTGCGGGCATCTAGGAGCCAAGACTCGATCACATGCCCTGCATCTTAATGCCACGACTCTCAGATTCTTCAAAGGCTATCGCTCTCGACTCTTACGAGCCTCAGCTTGCGGCAACACCAACTGCAAGGCCCTCGACTTTCAGCTTGAAGCACAGGCATTGCGTCACACACCTAAGCAATGCTACTCCTACGAGGTCCGCGCTTCTTCCAATCTCTAGGAAGCTGCTCGAAGATGAGCCAGGAAAGCAGGAGGAAGCCACTCTGAGGGTTTCAGTAAGTTCAGTTGTGCTTCTGGCGACGGGGGTTCAGCTCACTGCCATCTTGCTTGTTTGAGCCAAAGCTGCAGCATCACGGCTCGACTTGAATCTGGAGTGCAGGGCAGGACGGCAGGAGGGACTGCCACAATCAAGCTGTTGACACCGCCTTCCCATCAAACGATCATGACATGAAACGCGAAAGGAAACGTTGGAGATCCTGGCTTTGGAACCTCCCACGCATCTCGCATCATTGGCGAGATCCAAATAATCCGACACGAGTGTCGACAGTGACTCAAGTAACTGGTGGCAGCCATGGGCCGCTATGTCGCCTTCAGGGACACATTTCAGTCACGCTAACATTACATTTTGCCTCGGCGTCTTCCGGATTCCCTTCATGGGCAAATTCTAGTGCAGCAGCCAAATGCAATGTACCATACACAGGCCCTTCTGTGATTACTGCACTTAAGCTTCTGTACAATCCAAGTCAAGGCTAACGACGTTCTCTAGCCACTTCTCACCCCAGTACACCTTGTCGTCGCAGCCACCAGGGCCCGCCACATCGCATTTTTCACAATCCGGATCTGAGCAAGGCCGACAAACCCAGGACTCCTTGCACAGCAGAGCTTGGACCACTTCTCGCTCACTTGCCTAGCCGGGTTCTCCTCTGTCGAGTCCAAGGTCCGCTTTGGCAGCAAGATTGCCTCGGAACAGGACTGTCTTCCACTGCAGTTACGTTTGCTAGGCTAGTCGCTGTGAAGATAGCCCTGCAGCGGACGCATGCGGCAGAAGGGGACCGAAGCGCTGCTGGCACTTCTAGTTGCAGGCGCGTTGCTGTCCAGGCCTGTCTACAAGAGATGCGATGACTAAAGTGTAGTAATCCCTTCCCCTTTTTTTAAACACCCCCCCCTAAGCATTGGGGCGAATCATCCCGAAATCATCCCTGCCCTTTAACACCTGTTCTGACTTTTAGGGGGGAGGGCTTCGAGGCTCTACCGTAGAGCACAGCAAGAGCGAGAGCAAGAGCGGAGCATCAGCAAGAGCAGCAACAAGAGCAAAGCAAGAGCAGGAGCGGGAGCAAGAGCAAGAGCAAAAGCGGGAGCAACAGCAAGAGCAGGAGCAAGAGCACGACCCCTCAAAAATGGCAGTAGAGATAAAAATACCCCTAATAATAAAAACACTTTCCGAGTTTCTATTGGGGGCGGGGCCCACGTTTAACACTGGGGGGAAGGGATTCACGCATGATCAGAAACTCAAGCAGCAATGCCTTTGCCTTTGCTCAATCAATGCCCGCTCTCGCCTACCACCTACTCACTGTCAGCCAGCCCCGGAATCAACAATGCAAGCACGACACAGGACTCCGCCTTCGCACAGCTGTGCTTGTCGCAAGATCCAGGTCCAGAGGCAGTGCAGCTCACGCACTTGTCCGCACAAGCATGACACGCACCATTCACCAGGACGGAGCCAGCAACGCCTCAGAACGTATCGTCTCTCGTTGAACTTACGCAAACACTTCGATCGGTGCATGTGGCCAAATTGAAATGAAGGAGCATTTCTCGCAGGCTGTCGACACCTTGCACTCAACGCAGCCAGGCCCGCAGACAGCACAGTGTCCAGATGGCGTGATGCCAAAATCCTGCACAGCTCGACAACACAACAGGCATCGCCAATGCAGCTCAAATACAGTAACAGACATGTGGAAGGAGGACCCGTGTTGATCAATGTTGTCTGCCTCTCTAGCTGCCACGACATGAAATGTTGGAGGTCCTCCTCGCAGCTGTCACCTCGGCACGAGAAGCTGTGCATGACTTCACATCGTCCCATGGCGTGCGGGCTCAACCACTCCTGCGATTCTCACTCAGACTCCGGGATCAGCTTACCGTTGTCTGGTGCTTTTCGCCGATACGTTCTGGGCTGATATTCTTCCCTGCTATGCGCCAACCTGCGCAAAAGAAAACTGGACTCAACTGGTTTACGCTGTCCTTCGTGAGGCATCTATGCCGAAGGGAACCGGATGCATCACGTCTCTTCCTTCTTTCCTTCCTTCTGTGGGTCGAGCCTAGGGATCTCGAGATTATGGCCCGGGAGCTGCAGGTACTGTCCCCCAAACCTCAGCACCTGGGCCCAGAGGCAACGGCCTCTCTACCTCCCCCTGTCCTTGTCTTCAATTCCCGGCACTTTCATGCGTCTGACTGGGGACTGCCAGCCGACGCTGCTAACGAGATGCAGTCAGAGGTGCCAACTCTCTGCACCAGAGAAACACCGAGCTTGAACTCCTGGTCAAGATGCTACGAAAGTTTCGGCTTCACCGCAACGAAGCCCTGCAGCGAAAGGCAGTTGAAGGTGTCCCAATATATGACTGCTGGATCGTGGCCGGACCGTTACCCTGTTGAAACTCCAATCCAAGTGATCGCGAAGAGGAAGGCTCGAGTCAAAATCTGGTGGGCCCCCAATGGGTCCTGCTGCTGCTGGCAGCTCTGTTGCTACTACTGCTGCTGCAGAGGAACCGTGCAAGCGTCTCTTGACGGGGCTTCGTTGGTCATGCAGTGCTTGAACTCTTAACGAACTCTTCAGCGTTCCTGTCTATGAGCTTTCGCTGCAGGCAAGCCACAGGAATGCTCGGAGTTGTCACACACACTGCAGTGCTGCACCCGGCACGGCTTGCAAATCGAACGAGGATTCCAGAGTGCGTTTTGCCTCTGCAACATCACTTGTGAATCAAGTCGGCCCGAATTTCAGTGAGTATATGAGGGATGCATTGAGTACACAGCCGCACCTAACTTCGGCCTGGATCGGCCAAGGTACCAGCCCTGAAGTCCGTACCCAGATTGACAGCCGCCGTCGTCGCAGCCAGCTCCCTGGCTTTAACTCGCAGCGGGTAATTGCTGGTGAAACGAGGAAAGAGAAGACTGAAACAATTACCTAGTGAAGCGAACGTTTGCTTCTTCAAACGTGTATTGGCCGAAAGTGCACAAACTTGTATAAATCTTGGACGGGCCTGGCGATTCTGGCATCGTATGCAGAAGTCGCCGCATGGCTTGCAGTGTCCGTCTGCTTGCTCTGCATAGCCGTCCTGCAGTTGCACGCTGCGAGCACCAAAAGCCTGAACTGGAGGGTCAAGCGTTGGCCAAGTGGTATGTTCAAAGCGCAGCTTGCTCTCGAGGGCTTTGCCAGTGCCGCTGGCATCACCGAAAGCAGCAGTTGTAGAAGTAGTAGCAGAAGTGCTTGTGGCAACTACTGAACGTTGTAATCGTCGTAGCTGTAGCAGTAGCAGCAGCAAGAGCAGGAGCAGGGGAGCAGCAGGAGCGCAGGAGCAGGAGCGCAGGAGCAGCAGGAGCAGGAGTAGCCACAGTAGCAGCAGCAGCAGTACTACGGCCATAGCGAAGCTGTTGCAGTAGTAGTAGTAGTAGTAGTAGTAGTAGTAGTAGTAGTAGGAGTAGGAGTAGGAGTAGGAGTAGGAGTAGCAGCAGTATAATAATAGTGGTCGTCCATTGAAATTTATGGTAGATGCACCGTCTATTGATGTTTATCGCAAGTACAGATTGGTGTCATTGTCATCTGCCTTGTTGGAGTTTAGGAGTGACAACGTGAGCAAAGGTTGGAACAATGCCAGTAGTGGAACTGCTACTCTTGTCGCTGAACTGCCACTGGCAGGCATCAAAGCCAACCGGACCAATCTGACAACTTTATGCACACTAGCAACACACATGTGATTTATTGTGATTTATCGCCGAAATGCCGTGCTTCAATACTTTCTGGCTTTCTGCAACAAACCATCCCGCAAGTGAGAGAGACCGTGGTCCCGGCACTCATCGCAAATTCCAGGCTTCGTACACCAAAGGCATGCTTCGCCGCATACGTCGCATCTCGTAGCATTGCCATCCTCACACGACATCAGCTGCCGATGCATGGATTTGTCAGAACCGAGACATGAGCTTGAGGGTGCATAACAACCTTCACTGTATTCAGGTACAGAAGCAGGACGGTCCACGGTGTCCTCCACAACTGCGAAGCCACTCTCGCATTGCGTGCATCGGTCTTCATCACAGTGCCTGCCTCAACGCACTGTCGCTTGAACTCAAGGCTCTGATCGTTTTGTCTATTTCTGTGAAACACCATCGGCTGCAGCTGTTCGGGTGCTTCCATCGTGGCTGCTGATCAAAATCGAACCTTCCAGAACCACGTGAGAGATTGAAGCCGAGACTCAGTTCTTCTGCTGGCACGGAAAACACGATCCATCAGTTGCTAAGCCATATCCCACCAAGCAGTCGTGACCTCGGGTCAAAATTTCGGCCCAGGCCCGGAAGTTTCAAAGTGACATTCATAAGGCGAGAGCACGGCAGTTCTCGAGCGGTGTCCTGGCTCCAAAAAGCAAAGCAAAGCTACAGACTGTAGGCGATGCACGAACCGATCAGGGCAACTGTGCTGCTAATGATCTGACACATCAGCATCATGCGAGCTATCGAACTATTTTCACACACACACACACCTGCGCATATGGAAAACAAACGAATGAAGTATTGCTTCATAACCTGCAACTGAGCTGTACATAGCCCCAACATCGAAGCAGCAAACTCATACAATCCTTCATTAATGACAGAAACCATGAACGCACCATCCACTATTGCCTCTGACGCTACATTGTTCAGACATGAGCGATAGGATCCAAATACAATAAACCAGAAATGCCAGTACCCACCGTGCCCTTCGAAATGTTGGTGTAAGCCCAACAGCGTTTCTATCTCGTCTGTTACATAGAGCAGCAAGCAGCACCGGCGTCACGATTTCCAGCAGAACTAAAAGCATGAGTTATACAAATACATACGTAGTATATAGAGATGCTCTGTCCAAACGATCGATGTCAAGATGCGAGTGAATAACGGCAGGCAGTCACGGTCATAACATTATCAGTTGTAATATGGTTAAGTCTTTAGCAGGTCGCTGTGCTAGTGGTCATGGAAATATAGTTAACCCTAGTGCTATTCACGTGAGTGACATTGCCAGTTGTAGTAATGAAGATGATGATCGTGCTCTTAAACTTCGAGGTGAGCTTATGTAAACTTTATATTCTGACTAATTAATGCTATACTTCTTGCTACTCGCGCTCGACTGGCGTATTTTGCGATAAGTACGTGGCAATACCCATCATGCTGAGGCTGTTTTCGTTATGGACAGTGGGATTGCTGAGTAACATCAATCACTACTACAGCGCCAGCACTATTTCGGAAAACATTAAATACAAAAAAGAGCCCCTGGATTAGATAAGAAATTCGCTGTCCCCTGCCCCCGGAACCCAATTTCATATCGAATTTCTTAAATGCTGCCCCCAAGACCAGAAACGCAGGACCCTAAACACATTACAGTACCTTGAAATTTGGGCTTAGAGCTTCGGGATTTAAAGTTTCAAGTTAAAAGGGTCAGGAATGAGTACAGCACTTATTCAGCCCCTGAAATTCTTATTTCCTGTGCTTTTGGTCGGGCCGCACACAGGGGAAATAAGAAATTCAGCCCCTGGATTTCTTGCTTCCTGCGTTTTATGGTCGTTCTTGCTACTACCAGAGCTTTTCGTGTTCATAATGTAGCAATACCATCTACTTAAGTTTTCGTAACAAGATTGATGTTCAAACTCGTCTCTTGGCAAGAAGCATGGATAGTGCTGCTAGACGCAACCTCAGCAAATACAAAAATGCCAGTGCCAATACATGCAGTGCAATCAAACAAGGAAAGGCATGAATACTAGTTGTGCTGCTCTGCTTTGCGAATACTGCAGACCGCCGCAAGACAATTAATAAACACATACGACAGGCTACGACACGAGTTGAGGAAGTAACAGGACAGAGAACGGCAAAGGGTCGGCTCGAAAGTTCAACTCGGTGGATCCAAGATCCAAGATGTTCGTTCTTGCGACTCTTGATAAGAACCTTGGCTTCAGAAAGCCGTCACTTTGAATTTCAGTCTGCTTCAATGCGGCGAGGACAGAAGCCCACAGTGAAGCACATTGAACACTGCATTGAACATATTGGTTTTCAATTTGAGGGATGCAGGATCCCCGCTCCAAGATCCGTTGGTGGGAAATCAGGCATAAATCTCGGATCTTGGGTCGCCACCATTGGTTTTTCAATGTGGTGACTCTCGTGGTTGCCCTAGAGTTCGATGTAATGCAATGCATTTTGGTGCAAAGGGTATGGCCGGTACAAGCAAGCAATCCCGGCCTCATGAGCTTGGGAGTCCTCTTCTTCATCGCAGTTTTTACAGTGCGTCGCGGCGCATGGCAGGCAAAGGCCCAGTCCGTCGCTCGACAGGCCGAAGCCGGCCTTGGATTCGCTTTAGTCTTTAAACCGGCTTAGGCTGCCCTAAACGACCCAAACCATTATGAGCAGCGGTGCTGCCCAGCTGCCTGGCATTCGCTGCACTCGGCAGAAACAGCATGTTCACATTTCTGGCAGCCTGCTCAAATTGAAAAACACTGTGCACATCTGGCAGCGCTGCGCTCGGCCTGGTCCACATGGGACACATGTTGTACCCTCGGGTCTGTAGCCGGCCTGCCGGGGCCCAAGCTGAGCTCTGAACTGTCTCACTGGCACCCGAAGCCCGAAGCCTTGCATTCCCGACAGATGCCCTGGTGACTGCAGCGCGTGCAATGTGGACCACACTTCCCATCAAAGCGAATGAGCACGTCAGAGGACACGGGCTCTGGGCTCAAAGCGCCTCGGACAGGGCACTGCTAAGTCCACAACTCCACCTGCTTGAAGAGTTCAAGACTGCGGCGTTCTTTTCTCTATAAGCCCATACCATCCCATACCTGTGACCATGTTCACGGCAACTGCATAAATCGCCGCATTCTCCTTCCATGGCCAGCTCTGCACGGAGAACTCGGCTACATAGGGGAATGCAAAGTGATACATCCTCGGTCAGACGAGCACGCGCGCAGATGTGGGTTGCAAACTTGGGCTTTGAACATCCATTTGTTCGCGCTATATTTCTGCATTATAAACAGGCCCGCTGCCAGTCTGTCGTCGCTTGTTAGGCTTTGCGGCGCCCTTGCTCTCCGGACTGTTAGTTGTGAAAAAGACAAGGCTGGCTGGCGTTCTAACATTCCAACAGCTTTCATGGCAGATTCCTGGTCTGCTTCATATATTCCCAAACCGTCTATGCGGAAAGACATCAGCGACTCCATATCCACCAAGCATCCCAATTCTCTTGTTGGTGTCCGTCAATGTGTTGAAGATGTCCGCTGCCTGACTCACCTGATGCTTCGTCTAGAGCTGGGTGGGCGTGGTGGGCATCATGTATGACAGCGATCATTCGCAGGTGGGCTAGGTGAAGGCTCACATTGACATCCCAGGCACCCCATAGCCATGTCGCTGAAGCCAAAACCCGAGCTGCAGGGGAGTCGTAGTTGCGTGCCCTTCCAGGCGCTAGTCGCCACAAATCGGCTTTGTCGAGGCATGCAAATTAAATTTTGATGATGAAGAGCGGAGAAGGAGAACTCCCGTCCTGACACTATCCCTCGCGATCCGTCTGCTCCACGACCTTCTCGAACCTGCAGACTGGTGGGAACACCTCTTCGTCGAGGCCAGGCCACCCAATACCTTACAGCGCAAAAGCTGCAACTACAGGTGCTCTCTGCCTTGAGTGCGCATCGGTCCCTTGCTTAGGGGCTAAGTCGAAGACACGACTGGTGCGGCGACGAGATCTTCCGGTGCATCCCTGGACAGACATGGAATGCCTCGGAGCTTTCCGACGGAGAGATTGCAAGCCAAAGTTGAAGCCGAAAGCTACCCGAACAATCCATAGCGCTCGGCAGTCTGCTGGCCCAGCTGCTGAATTTGATCGAGTCATCACTCGAGGTACCGTTCCAGACAGCTTCTGCAGGACAGCAGCCGTGAGGGAGCCCAACGCCCGGCGTCATCATCACCTGAAGCTGCGGATGCAAAAAACACGCTGACGATTGCTGCGTACCGCTTTCTGCTGATGCCTCTCCAGTGTCAACGCGAAGCAGTATGCAATTGAGTCGCAACAGGACGATCGTTCGTCACCAAGCCGTACCGCAAAAGAGTAATGGGCAAAATGTTGAACACCTACGGAGCCGTGTGACTGCGGATACCATGTAAGTATAAGCAGCACCGCACTAGCTCCAAAGTCAACCGTTCAAAAGCGCTGAAGGCCCTTAACGGCCGAGATGCCCTGGAACTCATGTTCAGCAAAATGGCGAATGTAACTGGTATCCAGACCAGAAATAAGCGCTGGATGTGGTCAGACCTGAAGCTCATCAGCTGGGATTCGGTATGCTGTCGAAAGCCAGAGTGTTGCGCACCTTCGCACGTGCTCCGCCGAGGTCGGGGACGTGGGCTCGTACAGGTCAACCTTCCAAGTTGGCGATCGCTCCATCGTACGGACGTAGCTGATGAAGCGAACCAGCCTGCAGCCCAAACCCCAAATTCAACGCCCAAGTTCTCGGGGATGCGAATGCATGTGTCACCCGATGTGTCTTTCTGACTTTTTTTCTGCGAAAGCTGGGCAGCATGTTGTCGAAGTTGAGTGTCATGAAGACGTAGTAGGTGATCCACAAGGGCTCGATCGGCCTCTCCCTGCTGAGGATCAGGTGGTCAGATGCCACGAGCACCATCAAAGCAAGAAGGTACCTGAGAATCTCCAGGTTTTCTATGCTTTTGAAAATCGCTCTTGGTCAGCCGTGACACTGCATCCCAACCACCAACCAGCACGTGTACCAACGCCAATTCTTGGCCAGCCGACTCCGGCGTAGAACACTTGCCGATTCACCTGACAAGTCAAATGCCCAGGAAAAGTTGCTGCTGTGAAGATACTAAGCCCTTACTAGGCGCTAGGTTATCGAAAATGTTCAGCAATGTGGGCTGGTCAGCAATTTCAGGAGCTGCTGCACAGGGCTTGTGCCACGTTTGAGACTGTCCGCTAGCTACTTCGGAACAGCTGGTTGATGTGTTGATGCTGCAGCGAAGACCCAGCATGCCATGTAGAATCCGAGCACGAATGGAAGTGGGATGAGGCTACAGAGGTCGTCAAGTTTCCGAAGCAGTCGACGGAATGTCGGGAAGGAGCCATCACATAAACTTCAAGCGAGCAGCCGATTTCATAGAACTCCTCGGCAATCTGACCCAGCATCAAGACGGAGGCAAAGGCCTTCATAGCATTCAGCGACTTAGATGCTGAGACCGGCAGCAGCCATCGCCCTGACCTGAGTAGAAAGCAATGTCATCAAACTGATTAATTACAAGCCACTACAAGCCACGTGTCGAGCCAAGGAACCCGAACAGATACTCCGGTGATTTGAAAGTGATGATGTAAAGCACCTTAATTCGGCACAGGAGTGGTTCGTCTGAACCTGCATCGATGTACGCGATGCTGAGAGACTCACACTAGTCTGTGCGATGGAGACCGGAATGACCAACAGCAGCGGCATCCACATGTTCACCTGGAGAACATCAAGTCTGGAATGCTCATTGCCTGCTCGCCGACCCAGAACCCAGTATGGCGAATTCATGCAGGGAGCGTGATGAACCGCACACATCAGGACCAGGCTGAAGCAGCTTGGCGTCCTGAGCTCGGAAAGACCGGAATCTATTGTCGGAAGCAAGTAAACAGCAGACTGCCGCTAAGAGTCAGGGTAGCCATATGACCAGCATCAGCGCCCGTGTCGGCCCGGCTGAATGAGGAGATGACCTTGAAATTGCTGGGTTATCAGCTGAAGGCTCATAGCTGCCGGTCCCCGGCTGCTCAAGAAAGCCAATGAAAGCCAAAGCACATCAAGCGTGCTCGCTGCCTCGTTGTCCCTATTGTCCCTCGGCGGCAGCATTAGGTTTGATCCCAGCTCGATGTTGTCGGGCACGTGGCTGCCCTCCATCTGGCTGAGCTGGATGTCCCTCCGGAGCAAAACGTGGCAAAGCAAAGACGTCTCAAAAATACCGTGCAACGCTGCATGAGATTTTTGGCCTTGTGAGCCGGCTGCCATGATGAAGGCTGCTGTTCCGTGCTCTCTCGACGAAGAGATGCAGAGGCAAGACGTCCGATGGCTCTGTTGTCATCGCTTTGATCGAGCGCGGAAGCGCATGGCGAGATCTGATGTTCTGCGGGAAAGCAGTCTGCCATGGACTTTTGCTTTGTAGCTTCTGAAAGAAGCGTCCTAGAGAGAAGGACTGGCACAAGGTACTGTTTCCGGTCTGGCTGCTGCTCAGGCGATGATGAAACTAAAAATGCTCTCGGCCAAAAGCAGATTCAGGGAGGCCGGAACCAGATTCACTTCTACGGTTAATCAGGACATGTCAAAGGGTGGACCCGTGCAGAGAAACTCCATGGAACAGCGACTTTTGCGCTAGCTCTTCAAGTCTTCGAACAGCCATCCAAGTGCTGCTTCCAGAGACTTCTCAAGTAACCCTCATCCTGGAAAAGATGCTCCTTGAGGACAAAGTGCCTTGTTGCGTTCAGCGCCCACACACTGGGGAGGACTGTTTCGTTGGCAGAAAGTCGGCCAAGGCGCGTCTGCGCTGCTTTATCTTCGAAGCTCACCACAGTGATGGCCTCGGCCATTGTCTTGATCCCAACCTCGTCGAGTGCCTCCTGACCGCAGTTCCGGAACTCTGACAAATAGACGGGAAGCAGCAGAATCAGAAGGCTGTAAACGCTCCGGCTCTGACCATCGTTCACTTTCTCGCTGTGGACTCTGTCGCTGTTTGTGGAGGGCCGCAATGCTCGCAACATGCAACAAGCGCGCCTGATATCGCACGGCTTCAACCGCGCTCGACACAGGCTTGAACTCCTGGTGCAGGATAACAGCATAATCGCAAAAAAACAACAAAATTCTTCGTAAGCTACACTGGCTACACCGTCCCAAGACTCTCTCTCCTTGGCTGGCTTCAGCTTGCTGCTGAAGACCGTGATGCACGGCGACATCTCGTCAGGACTCTTCAGGTATCGCAAGATCCTGTCTCAAGAGAGTCGCTTCCGCTGAATTACTTGGGCAGAACCCCCAGCCGAACCTGAAGGCAAACAATTCCCGCTCCTCTCTGCCATCTCTGGGGTGTTCGGGGCATATGTGACTGCGCTGAGGTGCCCAGCTGGCTTCAGGTGGTCTGCCACACCTTGCATAATTGCCTGACAGCTGGATCCACTCAACAGTACTACCGCACCTGCTTGCTCAAAGCAGTGGCCTCCAAGATATCTTCCCCGAAATCACCTGCAAACTAATCAGCATCATGTCACGAAATCTAGACTCCATATTCCCGAGGAACGCTTGAACCAAGCTGTCTTCAAAAAACAGAAGTGCATACGTGCTTGGGCCTGCCGTTTTGAACTAACCTCGTATGAACGAAGCAACCAGCTAGAAGCTGATTCAGCCAAACATGACACGCTTCGATCCAGAATGGTCAGCCTCCGTCCCCAAATTTCGCCGAACACTGCGAGCCGATGCCGCGAGGGTTCGGCAGGAAGGGCGGATTGGCCAAGATGGCCTTAAGAAAGCACGGCTTTTCCCTGAGAACAGTTTTATAGCTAAGCCCGGTTTGGAGGGATGTGCACCAGCGCACTGCACGCTCCTGTCAAAAGCCCTCATTATCGCAACGCAGTGACACCAAAACTGTGCTATTGCTCAACCCAGTTTCATCAAAGGGCCCAGATTCTGGAGGCAGCGCCTGGTATAGATTGCCTTCGTAGATGCCAGAAACTTTCTGCGAAAGGCCATTCAAAGCGACGTTGAAGCCTGAAGATGATGGCTTGCGCCATGAGACATTGCTGTTGATACACATGGTCTTTGTCGTTTCTGTAGAAGGCGAGCCGCGCACAAAGTCCAGAGCGCGAGGATTCAAGTCAACGAAGGTTGCGGTTTTGGCGTAATTTTGCAGGGCTACTAGCCCTTGGACGCCGCTGCCAGTGCAGAGGTCCAGCCTGGAATTAGTTAGTTAGGGACCCCTTCGCAGTTTTTCGGCATATGGCACCACCCACCCCTACAATGGTACATCTTATCTACCTTACGTGATCATCGTAGGGAATATCTCATCCCACAGCCGATGTTTAAACGTTCCAAACTTGGACTGCGAGGTAACGGAAGCTCGCACACTCTGTTTTCCAACTTCGCGCTCGCTGGTGCTCGTACCCCGAGACTTTGAAGGTCAAACCCGGACACTCCGAGATCGTGCTTTGGTAGAAACCACGAGGCATAGATATGAACGGAAAGGTTCCCACCTTTCGCAAATATCTGACCCCGGAAGGGACACACCCGCCCGGGTAGACTCCCTCACCTCGAAGTCAGCCGCGAAACTCACGCAACCCCACAAAGGACTGGGAGACTCCACAGGAGACCGAGTCCAATCAGGGTGGGTGGGTTGAAAATCAGCTGCCTGCCGTTTTGGATCACACTTGAGCCAAAGTGGCAGCCAGCAGCAAGTTTAGAATGATGCATGTGCACCCAAGCCTGCCAAACTCAACACATGTATACATTCCAACTTGGACTGCGAGGTAACGGAAGCTCGCACACTCTGTTTTCCAACTTCGCGCTCGCTGGTGCTCGTACCCCGAGACTTTGAAGGTCAAACCCGGACACTCCGGGATAGTGCTTTGGTAGAAAACAACGAGGCATAGATATGAACGAAAAGGTTCCCACCTTTCGCAAATATCTGACCCCCGGAAGGGACACACCCAATGCACTGAAACCCCAAAGCACTCCTCCAAAGAAGCTCGAACACACGAAGCACCGCGAGGAAGGGAGATCCACAAGCTGGAATGGAAAACAGGCAAGATGGCAAGAGAAGCCACGCTGATGAATCCAGGGACCCTTGAAACCGATGCGACTAACGGCATCAGCCCAGTTCGTCTTAGACGGAATATACTCGAAAAAGAACGAGGCTCGAAGAGCAAACATGGCCACGTGAATCAACTGAGCCAACCTTTCCAAATCCGGTGAACTGGAGCGGCCGCGGATCAGCGACATGAGCGCCGTGATGTTATCGATATACCAAAAGCCGCGACGTCCTCGAAAGGAGTGGGCTCGCACTGCCAGGGCATACAGGACCATAGCCAATTCAAGCTGGGCTATTTTCTGATCGCCGGGGGTGAAGCAGGCATAGACCTCTGGGCCAATCTGGGCAACGAAGCTCTCCCGAACCTCCCGGGGATCCAACCACACGGGGTGGAAGCGCCCACTGCTGCGTCGCTCGCAGCAAGAAAGCGAGGGCAAGCTCGCGGGAGCACATCGAACTCGCGCTCCGGGCGAACAGCCAGAACCGCTTTGATAAGATCGAAGCAGGCGCGGATTGGAGGGGTAAGCTCGCGGCCACCCTCATCGGCACGCTCGCGGATAGCTCGCAGCCCTCCCGCTGCTCGAGAAAGTTACATGTGCCGTACAGCTTCGCTGCCAAACCGGCAAGGCGCCCAACAAGATGGCCTGCTCAATCATATTCCTGGACTTTAGCAATGAGGCGCTCGCGGACAAAGACTCTGGCGACCCCGCCGCGCAAGCAAGCGCTAAAATCGAAATCCAAGCCCAAGAAAGTACCAGTGGCCGCCATGAGCTGTCTCTTGGCCTCTGCAAATGGAGAGCCGATGCGATCATTCAAGCCGGCGAAGGATTCCTGGGCGCTGCCCTTAGAAGACGCCCAGTCGGTCAGATTGAGAATCATCGAAGTAGAGAGAGACCAGGATGGCCAGCAAGCGACGACCCAAGGCCTCCACAGCTCGACTGTAGCGGTTGAAGCTCGTCACTGCCAAAGGCAATCCAAACAGCAAGCCGGTGTAAAGCTGGAAGTGCCACCACGCAACGAAAGAGGCTGCTCGGTCCATGAAACAATGCCGGTGAGCCTCCGGCCAATCCTCCCCACCACCCTCGATGGCATCCTCAACCTGGGCCAGGTTAAGGCTGGCCTCATCGAGACAATCAAGCATCGCCGCAGTAAGCTGGGCAGGGCCAAGGACAAGCTTGTTGGGGTCGGAGCTCAAAGCAGACTGGCCGCCAGAGTCGGCGTTATCGATGATGCTGCTCTGAGTAATGATGCACCTGGGAATAAGCCGGAAAGGTTTGCCCTTAGCGATTCGCAGGAGTGGCGCAGAGGCTGCGTGCAAAAGCCGCTTTCGGCATCCTTGAGACTCTGCTCGACGAGGAAACCATCATCTTTGCTGGGACGGAGGCTTGCCCGAATTGTGGCATTAGACTCAGCTCCGCAAGAGGTATCTCCCGCGAAGCTGCATCGGGAACACACCATACCAAGGAGCGGCCCCCACCGGGGCCATGCCAAAGAGGAGGTCCTGCGAAAATGTGTCGTGTCACCCCACGACACCAGGAGGCAAAGCAACGCGAAAAGAGCAATGTCGCGCTGGCGCGTAACCTTAGGAGTAACCTTACGGATGGGCGCGGGCTGACGGGCCCGCAGGCAGGCGTCGACCCCCGCCCAACGCCGCTTGCAGGCCGAAGACATCCGCACAAGAGCTGGGGAACGGGGTAGGGTGGAAGGCCAATCCACGAGCCAGCTCCAAATGCTCGTTATGGTGGAGCCCGAAAGGCAGAACAGGCGGGAGGCGGGAGGGCTGCACGATGTGCCATGGCGCCGACCTGCTGGCTTCAGCTGTGCGCTGCCACTGGCGTTGCTGGCTGCTAACCAGCTGCGAGACAGGGGAACAGCCGGAGGCTGTGCATGAAGCTGACTGCAAAGGCGCAGGAAAGCCGAGCAAACCCCATTGACCTGCCGCCTTGAGGGCTCAGCGGGCCTGCCTCGGGTCACTCCCGACGCCACTGCTTCCCGCGACTGGCGCCGGACCTTCGAAGCGGCGGACCCAACGTTCTGGCAGGGGCCTTCCAGATGGTCGTGCCATCAAGGTGGACCTTCTCGGCCACCACGTCTTGCAGCCATGAGTCCGAGATGTCCAGCCGCTTCACCGGCACCTCCTGCTAAGAGTCGAAAGCAGGACCTGCAGACTGCAGAGACATGACCAGTCAAAAAGAGGGTCACCTCGTCGAGCACACCTGCCGCCTATGGCTGGAGCGAGGGCACCATAATGGGCCTCGATCCAAGCCCCAGCCGTCACCGGAAACACCAGAAGTGGGCGGTGGACTGGATCTCTCCAGGCGCGGGTGCCGCAAACACGCGCTCATGATGAGCCAGCTCCACCGGGATCTCCTGCGTCGTAGAGCTGCACGACGCGGTGCTCCAGCTCCTCAACCATGCTAGGCTCCGCCACAGCCGCTTGGGAAGGTCCCTCCTTCCCAGCAATCGGCCGGGCGCGGCGCTGAGGTCCCACTTGCCACCGGACAGCTTCAAGATCCATCGCAGCCGGGCCAAGGCCCAGGCTGGAGCCTTCGTGCTCTCAGTCAGGAAAGAGAAGAGGTCGATCGCATGGACGTCGCTGAGCCCACCTGATCCCCCTGACCACCTGGTACTGGGACAGTTCGCGAAGGGTGCGAAGCGTCCGCGTCAGACTGGCATGACCGCTGGCGCGGCATCCAGGCCGGTGGTTAGCCGACGGCGCAGATGACGAGCGCGGCTGCTGGTGAGCTGGCGAGACGATCCACCACTGTCTCGGCCTCGGTGCCGGGAGGTGCGTCCACTGCGCCCTCTGCGCTCTCGCCTGGATCGCGTAAATCCATCTTTCCAGCAAGCCCCCCCCTATCTCGAGCCTACGAGCACCGGGTGCACTGTGCAAGGCAATCGCGGCAGACTGCGCTGGAGCACCGTCTACACTGCAAAACTGACGGGCACCCACAGCTGAGGCAGGGAGCGGGAAGCACCTCCATCCCGGAAGGCAGCGCACTCAGGAGGAACCAAAGGGCACGATGGGCCCTCGCATGTGTGGAGCCGTCCCTCGGCCCACGATGGCACAGCCTCATAACCCGGCTCGCGCCACACTCGCGGTCCTTGCTGCCAGTCGCGCCACACAACCCAGAGCTGCTCCGGGGTCGATCCCCAGGGATGCCTTTGGGTCTCCACATGGCGGAGAAGCCTGTTGGTGTGGTCAGGGAGGATGTCTGTCGGCCAAATACCCGAAGCCAGGTCGAGAACATCCGTGGCCTCGCAATACGTCATGGCTATGAAATGCCTCCGGAGAAGCACCGGCGGCAACGACCACAGAGCTCCGGCGTAAGTTCCGATGAACGCAAAGCGAAAGCCACCGCGGCCTTCACGGCACCTCTGGCATCCCACCTCCACACAGGGCAAGTGCTGCAACTCCAAAGCTGATCCCCAAAGGAGCGCTGCCTCATAATTTTCCCCTGCTGCCACCAACTCGCGGAGCCGGGCACGGAACTCAAGAAGCGCCCCCATATGAAGGACCTGGCATCAGTATGGTTCGCCAGCCGGGAATCAGCATAGAACATAATAATAACAGGTCACTCCTGTGAATGGGTCACTCCCACACAAAGGAATAGGGGATCAACTCCCCACCTCCAAAATCAGCTGCCTGCCATTTTGGATCACGCTTCAGCCAAAACGGCTACGGACAGCAGCAAGTTTAGAATGATGCATGTGCACCCAAGCCTGCCAAACTCAACACATGTATAGGATAGACACAAAGGTAACTGCTTTGAAGAACAATCTAACTATTATGGATGAAAATCTAGTTTATATTGATACTGTATACCCAGATTTGTATACAATGAAACAGAAGAAGGAATAATAAGAGTGCGGAAATGACAGTAATTCGTAACGTCGTAACTTATCTAATGCTGAAGGAAGCAGTCCAATTTCTCACAGTCTCAAAGTGCAAAGACTGATAGCAATGCCAGTAACAGTAGCTAAGATATTACCTGTAGTTGATTTTGGACCAAGTAACTAAAACAGATCCGGTCGTTACGACCGTTACAAGAAAATGCCAGTGATGCCAACAAATTGCTTCAACGTAGGTATTGCGGTGGTAAGTAGCCTTATTTTTGTATTGTTGAATACACCTTGACTGCTTGTTCTGATTGTTTCGGTCATAGACGGGAAACGCGTGTAGAGACATGACTTACATAGATTGAGGAGTGCTTTTAACGAACCACCTCACTTGAAACATGTAGCCACGTATGCATGAAATAGATGGACTCTAAAATCGAGGACCCCAAACCCTAACCCAAATTCTATAAGGAACTCCGCCCCGGTTTTGGGCTATGGCTATGGCATCTGGATAGATGCGGGTTTCGGGATAGGAAACTGTGCCGAAGAGTTGGTGGGGTGAGTGATGCCTAAAGCCGAAAAACGGCTAGAGGGGTCCGAACGATGCTTCGGTTTGCAATGATTCTCTTATCAGGCTCTTATTTTCTACTGCAGGCTGGGCGGCACTGAGTCCACTTCTTCTCGTGGCGCTCCATAGATGAGCCCCCAGGAGTCGTCCGAAAGGTACATCACTGGCTCAAATCCCTGAAACGGCGTTCACACTACGTGCCCTGCGCAGAGGTGCTATCTTCCTAGGTGCTGCGTCTGCAAGTCTGCAAGCTGCTTGCTGCTTTCGACACTTGTGCCAGCCCTGCTCATTTGGAAGCAGCATCCCGGCCTGAGACGGCCAGGTTTGCCGATCCGTGGCAATGAGAAGGTCCTGTGCAGCGTCGTAGCATGCCGGCTGTCTACGTCAAACAGCATCGCCGTAACACACCTCCACTGGCCAAATCTTGATGTTCGCAAAGCAGTAGAAATCATCTGAGGGATTCTCCAAAGCCTTCAGAGCGTCGTCTGCCTGCCCAGAAGGCCCGGTAAGGCTTTGTACAGCCATTCACAGCCACCAGGGATGCAGATCAGTGTTAAAAGCATGGTTTCGAAGTCAAGCAGTTCACTGATCTAATCCACGCCTTGACCAGGGCACAAGAGGGGCCACGGATCACGGTGACGGCTTGCTTCTCTAGAAGGAACCTGACACAATCAACAGCCAGGTGCCGTCACAGAACTAGCAGCTGATGCCTGCTGCCTCTGCTTACAGATGAATCTGAGACAGATCCCCCTTTAGTGATCAGCTCAGGTTGTCCGGGTCCGACAGTAGCGCAGGCCAGGCGGCTCCATACTGGTGGAGCCCAATAGCTCTGTCAGCTGCTTGAGCGGCACAGGCCTGCTCAAAAGGAAGAACCTTAGGCGCGGATTCGTCGGGATGTACTGTGCAGCAACTGCGGGCAGTCTGTAGATGGCAGGGTCGAAACGATCGCTCTACAACTTTCCTCAATTTTCCATGTCCGGCCCAGTCTCAACCTAGTCCATCCTGATTTCTGAAGGACTGAATATGGCAGGAACAGCAGCCAAGTTGCCGCACAAGCTCTGCAAGTCTCGGCTGTCCTCGCGGTGCACTGGCCAGCAAGGCATCAGCTGCTTGGCCGCACAGGTCGTCGTCGGCGAACATCTCAAGGGTCGGGACCTTCAGGAACCCCGCAAGCCCAGCTGCACGAAAGACACGGGCTCGTGAGCCATGGAAGTCATGGTGGAAGGAGGGGGAGTGACATAGCCACAGCAGGGCGACACGAACACGAAGGCTCTGTTCCCACACAGTGCGCTCTGTAGCCAGCAAGCTTTGTTACTTCGGCATTGTCGAATGCATGACATGTCGCTCAACCTTGTGACCTGCGTGTAGTCTGGTCCATACGGACGGAGGAAGGCTCTTCCCGGCCTGAGTCATGCCCAGTATGTCCTTTGCAGCATATCCACAGGTCCGAAGCTCTTCGCGGAGCGCCTGCCCAAAGTGCGAAACAACGCTCAGACCCCGGACTGTGCAAAGGTAACGTCTGCGGATCGCTTCGTCAGTGAGTGTACCGAAATCACAGAGACACCCGACTCGCAGGGCCCGCAGTCCACACGCGGCTCTCGAACATGTGATTCCGGAGGTGCAAACACTCAATCTGAAGGCTTGCCTGCAAGCGTTCCAAATGCTCGCTGTTCGAGATATCAACGCCTGGCACTTAAATTGAGTACAAACAAGATGCCGACAAAAGCAAACTCCCTGGCCGCAAGTACCTGTAGCAAAACACCGGCGCAGGATGGGAATTGAACATAGCATGTCTCAACATGAGCGAACAGTGCACCAAGATATTCTCTTCTTGGGCCCTGAATTCCTGGAACTGTCACGCCTAGGGCCTAGGGCCTAGTCTTCGTCGAAATTGGCATTGGAAGCCTTGCATGTGACCCGGCTCTCGGAGAATCTGGCTCATGGCCTGGCCGCAGTTCCAGAAGGCCCAAGGCCCAAGTGGCAACTGCTACTGTGCAGTTGTACAGTCTGCTCCGCTGCTACGGCAACATGCTGCAATCAGGCTGCTGTGCTGCGGCACAGGTTCTGCAGCCAATGCCTTCCGTGAGGGTGTCAAGTTGAAGCGACATCCCGACATGTGCTAAACTGGACAAGATGCTTAGCCGCAGCGCCCTCGGAACCCACGAACTGCTGCGTGGCCAACATGGTGGGAAGCGCACGCTGCAGCAGTTCGTATGCCTCTGTCAACGTGGTCGGAGTTTGTGAGACTGTGGCCAAAGCGCACCAGCCTCGGAGTGCTGGAACAGCCGAATGCGAAGGAGTGCGATTCCCAGAAGCCTCCGCACATGCTCTCTGACCACTCCTGCACCGACCGAAAAT
This sequence comes from Symbiodinium sp. clade A Y106, assembly GCA_003297005.1. Lineage (NCBI taxonomy): Eukaryota > Dinophyceae > Suessiales > Symbiodiniaceae > Symbiodinium > Symbiodinium sp. clade A. The sequence goes on from BGNK01001993.1 coordinate 48,359, forward strand.
ATTCCCGACGTTCGTCCACGGTTTACCGGAGCGACGTGAAAGCCCGTGCATGCAGACAGGCCGAAGCACGAGCGACTGTCAATCCTTTCTGCGCCTGCTCGCGAAGGCGCCCACTTCTGGAGAGCTTGGCTGATCAAATCCAGCAGCCTGGGCCGTGCGGACCTCGAAATGCAGAACTGAACACCAAAAGATTTGGACTCGTGGTTGCGCTTTGCCTCCCATTCCTTCTGCGCCACCTCCAGCTCAAGCAGAGCACGTGCAACGCGATAGTACCCAGCCACAACGGGATCTGCACCTCATCTGCTGCGAGCAAACCATGAGATGCTACAGACACTGCCGTACATGCCTGATGCAGGACGCAGAATGGCAGGTAGGGTTGCTGCTTGGAATCTGTGGTATTGCTTGGATCTCCGCCGGATCCCCAAATTCCAAAGTTCGCATGGCTTCTCGAATCGCGACCTGCTGGCAATCCATGGCCACCGCGGCGAGGGCCACGCTGAGTCATCGCACTGCAGGCACCTCCTCATCTGCCAGCGGCTGAAGGCGCTCTGCCTCTCCGGCGTTCAGTTCTCTGGCCTGACTGTTGAAAACTCACGCTCGCCTCGCCAAGCTTGACAGCATCCCATTTGCCACGGAGCACCTCCAGAGCCTCGGATGCCTGCAGAAAGAAGGCTCCCAAAGATTCAAAAGGCGGCCGAAATTGGCAACAAACATGCGCCCGCCCTGCTCCCCTCGCGCCTCGCGGGGCGGACCGCGAAGCGTTTACAATTTAGTGCAGTGCGGTGCTTGCTGTTTGCACTCACCGCCGAATCCCCATGTTCGGGGCGCGAGCATTGGACTTGCAAGCACTGCGGAGCTACGGCCTCGGTGAGTTGCTCGACCAGCGCAGAACGAGCAACCAGGTGCCGAGAGGACCCGGACCGCCTGGCTTTCGATATGGAACTCTCAGAGCTTTCGCAGAGACGCCGCAGGCCTGACATGCGCGCTGCAGAAGCTAGCAGCGGCAGCACCCGATGCCCCCGCAACTCGATGGCACCTGCAGAGGATTACAGTTTACAGCACCGCGCAAAGGGCTCTCGCAGGTCTCTCTTCTCGCTGATATGTTTGCGGCTTCGGGGAGACAAGCCACACTTGCCACCAGGAACAGATACGAGAAATGCACATGGCAGCTCGACATCGGCATGTTCCATGTTCCGACATCCCTCACCGAATTTGCTCCCCTGATACAGGGGCCGTGGCTAGCACCGCATGCAGCACCGGTACACTTGTGTCAACCACAACTTCTGCCAAGCATGATTTGCAGCCGAGCCATCCCAGTGTCCCAGTCCCAGCATTTGACAGGCTCTCCGGTGCCTCGACCAGCTCCAGCCCAGGTACCTTCGTCCAGGCTTCTCTGGCACTGGCCTTCGCAGCTCTCCTCGGCTATCCAGGGCAACATACTTCAGAATTTCGACGACTTGTGAGCGAAACAAAAAGCACAGCGAGCTCCACCACAAGACAGGCAGCTTCTCGGCACGACTGAGCGTGGCCCGTCCCATGCAGAGTTGCGTGGGCAATGCATGGCACTGATTGACAGCATCCCAGTCCCAGTCTGATGAAAGCAATCAAACTCCAATGCACCGGCAAGGAACAGATTGTCGTCTTCATGTGGCACATGCACCCTGTGTGAGCCAGACTGGGTCTGCTCGATGACGACAGCTGCTGTTGTGCCAGATCTGAAATGCCTTGCGTGGGCGGTCGGCGTACAAACTGACCCTTTCCGCGGATGCTAGAATGTACAACTCTTACATGTTCATGTTCATTCATCAAAATCACAGCCACAACATCCCCACCGCAGACTTTTGCAGCTCTTGATTTCCTGCTGAGCTGTCTTGCAATGTACTGGACGACTTGCCCAGCTACACTGGCTTATTGCAGCTCTCGCAGCAGAGTGAACCGCCAAAGATCCAGATTACATTCTCGAAATGCTGGTTTCTCCTGAATGGCTTGACTTGAAGCGTTCGGAAGCCCGGATCCTGAGCAGCACTCCACAATTGAAGTTTCTCAAGACAGTGACCGGGGATCTAGTGTGTGCTTTTACTCACAATGTGGACTGTGCAAATTCAAGACCACATACTGCAAGGTCTTGCTGCCAGTGGTCTCTGCCTTGGGAAGCTACTTCGGGAGATGGGCGCTGGGGCTTTTCCCCAGCCTGCTCGCCATGAGCCGCCTCACTGAAGCTCTGTTCAGTGCCCCAGTACGATTCATGTCGGCGTNGGTCTCTGCCTTGGGAAGCTACTTCGGGAGATGGGCGCTGGGGCTTTTCCCCAGCCTGCTCGCCATGAGCCGCCTCACTGAAGCTCTGTTCAGTGCCCCAGTACGATTCATGTCGGCGTGACGCCTCACTCCTTGCCCTTCAGGCTCTCCTTCAGCTCGTTGAGCTTGTCCTGCGACAGTCTTCGACAAAGATCCCTCTGTACTGCCTCTGTTTCGGAAGAAGCCCCGGCTACCTTTGCAGTGCACAGCTGAGTCCTCGAGCTCCCAGATCTCCTCATCGGTCATCGTCTGCTTCTTCTTGCCGTCCTGGCCGTCGAATACACCAAAGACCAACATAATGCCTAAGTGTTGCAAGTGCAAGTGACAGGTACCCGAAAGATCATGGAAGGTCATGCATGGTACAGGCTCCTTACTGGCCATGGATCCTAAGCTCTGCTTGGGCTTGGCTCCTTGATCTTCTTCTCAATATCCTTGATGGACTTCTTCTTGTCCTTCTCGGTCATGGTGACCTCGATTGCGATTACGAGACCGAGAAGCAACCTTGCTGCAGGGCCCTGGAGGACACGGAAGCTCGGAGTATTGTATTATTGTAGCACGAGAGCTACCGGCAGAAGATGACCNATGGTGACCTCGATTGCGATTACGAGACCGAGAAGCAACCTTGCTGCAGGGCCCTGGAGGACACGGAAGCTCGGAGTATTGTATTATTGTAGCACGAGAGCTACCGGCAGAAGATGACCAACCATCAGTGGCCCAACGGCGTCGTCTCCGTTTCTTGTCCGAAATGCCCCTGCAACTTCGCCACCAAAAACGATGACCCAAATTTGGACGCACCCTCTCTTNATGGTGACCTCGATTGCGATTACGAGACCGAGAAGCAACCTTGCTGCAGGGCCCTGGAGGACACGGAAGCTCGGAGTATTGTATTATTGTAGCACGAGAGCTACCGGCAGAAGATGACCGGCCATCAGTGGCCCAACGGTGTCGTCTCCGTTTCTTGTCCGAAATGCTGCTTTCGAGGCCCCTGCAACTTCGCCACCAAAAACGATGACCCAAATTTGGACGCACCCTCTCTTGCCAGCATGCAGTTCGCAGTTAAATTTCATTAAGCTTCTATGACATAGAGTCTACGGGCGTTGNTTGCCAGCATGCAGTTCGCAGTTAAATTTCATTAAGCTTCTATGACATAGAGTCTACGGGCGTTGCTGGCCAGCCACGCTCTTCTTGACTTCGATCTTGTTGCCGGCACCATCAAAGACCTCATCAGGGCCTCGGGCACGAAAAGAGGGATGCCATTGCGAGAACCATCCACCCGTGCCCCAGCACAAGACTCTTGAAGCCGCCGAAAGCCTTACTGAAGCTTGTGCCGGGCCTTTGTTTGCATCGCCGTCATCCTTGGAGTTGTCGATAGACTCGCCCTCGATGCGCAAGCGGCCTGCCCTGTGACGTCAGAGGGCCGCAGCGGAGGGTGCGGTAAAAAGATTCTGGGTGTCGGAGTATGTCGGAAGTGTTGGTAGCAGTGTTTGAGACACCTCTGGCAGGTAGGTTGCGTTTCTTCCGTGAGCAATGTTGACCAACTGGCTATTCAAGGAGAGGCACTGCATGATCCACTTCTCGGTGGCCACGCTGTCGCAGAACTCCTGGAAGGGCCAGTCTATTTGCTCACAACCCCCCGCGCTCTCTCGCTCTCTCTCTNACTGGCTATTCAAGGAGAGGCACTGCATGATCCACTTCTCGGTGGCCACGCTGTCGCAGAACTCCTGGAAGGGCCAGTCTATTTGCTCACAACCCCCCGCGCTCTCTCGCTCTCTCTCTCTCTCTCTCGCTCTGTGGTGAGCGGGAGTCGCGAAGGAAGCTCTGCTCCTGTTCCCCAGAGCACACAAGAAACCTCCTGGCCTTGTTGTGGGAGATGATGAGGACACCGCCCTTGTAATCCTTGATGGCNCACAAGAAACCTCCTGGCCTTGTTGTGGGAGATGATGAGGACACCGCCCTTGTAATCCTTGATGGCCAGAATCAGGGCACCTGGCAGATCGAGCAATGCACGGCACTGGACGAGTGCAGGTCGTTTGCAGGAACTGTCCATCCGCAACCACAGACAGACTGGCAAGTTCTGTTGCTGTTCAGCTACGTAATCCTGTCTGTCAAGGCACCCAGCCCGTCGCGATCCAGGTAGTTGGTCGGCCTGATTCGGAGTCATACTGCTTCTGGCTGTGTGATGCTGCTGATTCCTTCCACCATTACACTGGGGTCTAATGGCATCCGCGTGGCTCGTCAAGGATGAGAACGTGCGGATTCTGCCACATGGCAGCCGCAAGGACGATCTTCACCTTCATTCCGCCACCTTCGATGCGGGTGCCCTCGAATCAAACCCAAAAGAGTTGAAGCGTTTGAGGCTCGAACCCAACCGACAACACCTCTGCAGCCTCTTGGGCAAAGTGTTCTATCTGGGCAGGGCGCTGAGCTGGTTGATCTGCGTGTGGCTTGCGGACTCGGCGTCGACGCCGAAGTCTGCCTCAGTACCGGCATTGCACCACGATGACTTGGCTTTCCTGCCACTTGCTGCCAAAGCACCAAGTGCTTCTCCACACCGGGCTGGGTGAGCTGCTTCGTCATCAGTCCTGCCATGGCAGCCTGACCTCAGCGCAAGCAGAAGTCTAGCACATCAAAGAGATGAGCGGTTTGTTGCGAGGCAGTGGGACGGTCGTGCCGGGCTGCGCTCATCCTCACGCTGAACAAGCTTGATGTAGCCCATCTTCACCATGATGTCCTTCTCCACCCAGGTGTTGTTGTCCATGGACTTGAACTGCCACTTCACCTGGCAGAAGCGGCCCACCGCTTGCGTCACTTTCCGTCCAGGTCACTCTTGCAAGATTGGGCGCAGCTTCAAGGCCTCATGGTCCCCTAAATCCCTAAATGCCACTGAGGCAACGCTGAGGCTTTGCCAGGGCCCACAAGGGCCTCGTACTCGAAGGTCTTCTCCTTCTTCTTCTGGCGGCGGTTGACAACGGCATCCGGGACAACGGCACCGGCCTCGTCCTGCTTGGCCTTCCTCGGGATCGTCGCTGCTTGGCACGGATGGACAGAAGGACCTATTTCTAAGCAATTCTTAAATCAATAATCCTTGCCGCGGGGCTTGGCGTCCTCCTTGGGGTCGGTGCAGCGGCGCACGTTGCCAGTGACGGAGTCGATGCACCATTTCTGAGCCCGCGCCTTCTCCTCGTCAACGGACAGGTCTTCGGTCTTGAACTCGATGCTCTCGCGGTCATCATTGCCCGCAAAGCGCCACATGATGTACTGTGTGGGAGTTTCCTGCATGTGCTTCTCCAAGTGATGGAAGGCGTGCTGCGCCACGTATGCCATTCGCAGGCCCTGGGCCTTCCAGATGGTGCCCTCAGTGGGCAGCTGCTCTCCCACCAGCACCTTGATTGCTGTGGACTTCCCAGCACCGTTGGCACCGATAACTGCGACTCGGCTCACCTGCGACACGGTCCTTGGTGTCTCGAGCAGGCTCAGCGAGCAGAAGCGTGACCCAGCACAGCAGGCAAGAGCAAGCAGGGCAAGTTGCGGCAAGCTCATGAGCCAGACTTTCACATGCAACACAATCAAACGTCCCTTTTGGGTGTCAAATACTATGCTAGGCTCAAGCTCACGTCCATGATGGTGGGCTTGTCCTTGGTAGGGTACGTGAAGCTGACGTTGTTCATGCGCAGGATGACCTTGCTGCGGCTCTTCACACCCTCCAGCGCACCCGGCTCAGGGAACACGAACCGCATGTTGTCGTTCCTGATCTCGAAGTATGACTTCTTCTCAGGGTACTTCTCGACGAACCTGGGACCACAAGACTCATTGCGTTTACCTTGGGCGCCCCATCTCCAGGCACCAACGCTTGGCCAAGATGCTGGGTGAGGGTCTGGCCCTTCACGCCCTTGAAGGTCTTCAACTTCCGGTCCTGGAAATCGATGATGTGAGTGCCTTGCGTGGCTGCATGGCTNGCCAAGATGCTGGGTGAGGGTCTGGCCCTTCACGCCCTTGAAGGTCTTCAACTTCCGGTCCTGGAAATCGATGATGTGAGTGCCTTGCGTGGCTGCATGGCTGAGCACGAAACACCGACGCTTGCAGGAGCACAGATTCAGAAACGTTCGGTCTGCCACCGGGGTGCACATCTTGTCTAGGAATGGGCTGAAATGGGAGGTGCAAATGATGCTGCCATCGAAGGACTCCAGCCAGTCTTNACGTTCGGTCTGCCACCGGGGTGCACATCTTGTCTAGGAATGGGCTGAAATGGGAGGTGCAAATGATGCTGCCATCGAAGGACTCCAGCCAGTCTTCCAGCCACCTGGTGTGCAGTGCACTCGATGGCAAGGCACTTCACTCGATGCGCGGCAAGGCACTTGATGTTGTCGACGTCCAGATGGCCAGTCGGCTCGTCCAACATGAGCACCTCAGCGACATTCATGATGCATGGCCAGTCTGTACGGACGCCCTGTCGAAAAGAGGAGGTGAAGAGTAGAAGAAGAAAGGGAGGGGCCGAGTAGAAGAAAGGGAGGGGGCCGAGTAAGCAAAAACCAGACTGTCGAGGCCCGGCACGTCAGCATTCATCAGCTGCGCAGCGCAGAGCTGCATCTTCATCTTCCAGCCGCCGGAGTAGGAAGTCACTGGCCTCACATTCCCCAAGCTTGCATNTTCATCAGCTGCGCAGCGCAGAGCTGCATCTTCATCTTCCAGCCGCCGGAGTAGGAAGTCACTGGCCTCACATTCCCCAAGCTTGCATTAAAAGGCGCATCCGTCGCCGGAAAATGCCAACAATCATGGACGGCTACCTCGCGGACTGTCCCACAACTGCAGCCCACGACACAGCTCCAAATTGGCGGCACGGTCGGGGCCACCCGGGTAGCCGAAGCCGATGGACTTCATAAGCTCCTTCACCTCAGCACGAGAATCTGCGGCTTTCAGGAAAATACGAATCATCGGCCACGCTGCGCCCGGCCCTTCTGCGTCACGCTTCGCCGAGGCGCCGTGTCCTCCTTGACGGGAGGGTCCAGCTTGTAGATGTCGTTGCCTGGCATTCGCGGAGCATAAAGCATAAAGATTTACGAGCAACACCCCCAGTTCAACACAGNAACCAGACTGTCGAGGCCCGGCACGTCAGCATTCATCAGCTGCGCAGCGCAGAGCTGCATCTTCATCTTCCAGCCGCCGGAGTAGGAAGTCACTGGCCTCACATTCCCCAAGCTTGCATCAAAAGGCGCATCCGTCGCCGGAAAATGCCAACAATCATGGACGGTTACCTCGCGGACTGTCCCACAACTGCAGCCCACGACACAGCTCCAAATTGGCGGCACGGTCGGGTCCACCCGGGTAGCCGAAGCCGATGGACTTCATAAGCTCCTTCACCTCAGCACGAGAATCTGCGGCTTTCAGGAAAATACGAATCATCGGCCACGCTGTGCCCGGCCCTTCTGCGTCATGCTTCGCCGAGGCGCCGTGTCCTCCTTGACGGGAGGGTCCAGCTTGTAGATGTCGTTGCCTGGCATTCGCGGAGCATAAAGCATAAAGATTTACGAGCAACACCCCCAGTTCAACACAGNGCTTCGCCGAGGCGCCGTGTCCTCCTTGACGGGAGGGTCCAGCTTGTAGATGTCGTTGCCTGGCATTCGCGGAGCATAAAGCATAAAGATTTACGAGCAACACCCCCAGTTCAACACAGGTCCTGGCCCTGGACACGTCCCTTCCACTCAAGACATGTTGCAGGTGTGGACGACCCACCACCATCCGGGCTTGTCCACAGAGAGGATGGGGAAGCCTAGCCGCCCAGCGAAGACGCGCAAGACTCCACAAGAGTTGAGATTCCAAAAACGCGATGCAGCATGCTTGGCCCGCCGCCATCATCCTGGACTCCCACCTCTTCGTCTTCGATCCTCATAAAGCAGAGCTGTCGAAAGCCTACTATGCGACATTGACATTGACATAAGGTCTGGCTAACAACAGGACACTGCAGGCATCGCTCCGAGCCGCTGCACGAAGAGGCCTTTGCTGTCCCAGGCGCTCGTGCTCGACGAAGACACTCTTGAGCTCATCACGCTTGGGGAAGCCCTGTCAGGTCATCCGAGTAGCTTAAGGAGGGCTGCTAATTGCACGCCGGCGCCAAGCACTGCACGAACGGAGTCTACTGCACATACTTCTGCACGCTATCACGCTGTGCCTCCAGCTGCTCGTTGGCAATGGCGCGCATGAGCGTCGTCTTGCCGCACTGGTTGGGTCCAAGCAGGCCATAGAATCGGTTGCGCTTGAGATGCATCTTCGCATCGCGCAGCAAGGTCAGCGTGCCGTAGGCGAGGGAGAAAGCACCCTTGTACAGGTCCACGCCCTCGGTGTCCTCCTCCTCGACCTCCTCCTTCGGCTTGGCTGCGATCTCCATCTTGGCACGGAGCGCCTCGGTGATGGAGTCAAACGGCGGCAGGTAGCCGACGTCGCTCTTCCAGAGGGCCTCGTCGAAGACGCGCATGTTGGCTGCGCATGCGGCCAGGGCGGAAACATGCGTCAGCTCGGCGTCGAAGACGTCTCCGGAGCCTGCGCTGCTACCGAGGGCCTCCGACACCTGCTTCTTGGCATCCTCGACCTTCATCTGCTGAAGAGACTCAGCACCTCGGCTGCGCACATCACAGAATGCATTGAGTGCAAGAAACCCCTCAGAGGCCACCTTCTCCGGCAGCCTTCTGCAGAGTCTTGTAGGCTTTTTCAGCCACACCTGAGACACCATGGCTTCTCAACTCGATAGGCCTATGATAACCCGAGTGTGTTCCCATGCCTCGTGCTTCAGGATCGGAGATCTTCTCCGTCGCGCTCTTGACCAGGGGTTCCAGCTTCGGCATCAGCGGCAGCACCTACAGCATCCGACCCGTCGTACACACTTCATTCCAGCTTTAGCAGGCTTGGCAAAGGACCTCTGCAGGATCCTCGACGAGCTTGCACATGTTGTCCACGATCTGGCAGCAAGTGCGCTTCACCTGCTGGGCATGTTGCAACATGGTCTGCGGATGCATTATGCCGCCATTAGGGCAAATCCCCCCTCACTTCACGGGGACGGCCTCCTCGTTCTTGTCATTCAGGCCACGCGTCAGCACGGGCATGGTGACCTGCGTCATGTTCTGAAGAAGCTGCCTACTGATCACAGTATTTCGGTGAAGAGGTGAGATGTGGGAGGTCTCGCTCTCATTCACGGCTGGCGCTTTCTTTGCAACAGCTCGTGCAACGCGTCGCATCTCTGGGCTCACGGCCGCCAAAGCCGGGGCTTCCACGTTCTGCACGAAGATGCCTTGGGCTCGGAAACTTGACACAACCGGAGGCCCTCAGCTGTGCTAACGCAGTCAGAAAGAGTGCGAGGCCAAGCGACATCCGGCAAGTTTCTCCACGCAGGCGTGGGTCTTGTCGATGGAGGAGGCAGCATCGACCACAGCTGGCAGGAAGGGCTCCAAGTCCTGTGTCGACCCCGTGACAGAAGGGCATGTATCTAAACGCACTACTGCCTGTAAAGATGCCCTGTGATCGCACCAGTGTCCTTGTTGCCGGTGCATCCGCAGATGGCGGTCATGCACTCCAGCGCTGCGGTCTTCACCTGTTGCAAGAGGGGTCAGTGACTAAGTCAGTGAGAAGGTGTTTGCCACCTCCTTCTTGATGTCGCAGGTCAGATCAGCCACCGGAGCCACCAAGTTCACCAGCAGGTAGCCTCAATGCAAAAATACACATGTCGCTCCTGTCGGATGGCTCGTAGACCTCATACTGACTCACTCTTGCTTCCCCGTCCGTATCTGGCGAGTGGCCCACGGCGCGGGGAGCTTTGGCAGCCAGGGCAGAAATGATTTGCAGGGTGGCCTCCTTCTGGGTGGGCTTCGCCTGTAGAAGTCTGTGGCCGTTACAAGCATCTTGCAGAAGTTGAGTGACCGTACAGCCTTGACAGCCAGCCCACTAAGGAAGGAGGGCAGCAGGAGCTCCACGGCAAAAGGAGAGACCATCTCCATGATGACCTGAAACGTGAGAATGCCGTCTGCAGCTGCACTCGCCACGCCACCGTCACACCGCGTCTAGCAAGAAGGGGAAACCGTGGCTAGCCTTGCTGGTGGCGACAGCGGCATCCTTTACGTTCTTGGACTTGTCATTCGACGCCTGTGCGAGGTATCTTTTACGCTGACATCACCTGAAACGCAGGCAGCACACTCCTCCAGGATCTTGGGGAAGGCGGCCACCAAGAAGGGTTCGGCCGGACGCCCCTTGTCCTGCGAAGCCAAAGAGGTGCAAAGGCCTAGGACATGACAATGCAGAGGGCCGCAGAATTCTCTGAATTCTGTACTCCTGTCCTTTGCGATTGCAGCCAAACCTTCCAGGGCGGACTGTCCGGCTGCCTGGAAAGCTTTTTCAAAGGGCTTACAAACTTCACCTGTTTGGGATACCAGGAGCCTTGTCGGAGATCTTGGCCACGAGGCCCTCCACCTCTGCCTTCAACTCCGCGGCCATTGCTTCACGCGGAGAACAAAACACTCNGGCTTACAAACTTCACCTGTTTGGGATACCAGGAGCCTTGTCGGAGATCTTGGCCACGAGGCCCTCCACCTCTGCCTTCAACTCCGCGGCCATTGCTTCACGCGGAGAACAAAACACTCGAAGGGAGGCTCTGAAGGGGAAAAACAGCTGCCAGAACCGAAGCTTTCACAGCAGGAGCGCCTGCCTACAGCTCGAAGCAGTGTTGTCCCGCCCCCTGCAAATGCAACCATAAAACCTTTCTCGCAGCTCTCGATTTCTTGCCAAGCTGTCTTGCAATGCACTGAGCGAGTTGCCCAGCTACACTGGCTTATTGCAGCTCCCGCAGCAGAAACCGTCAAAGATCCGGCTTGACAAGTTTTGGGCTTGACCGCATAAGTTCGAAAGCGGGATCCTTGGCAGCACTCCTTAATCGAGCAGAGCAGCAGAGCTGCCCAAACCAGGCCCCGACTTTCAACTTTCTATTCTTGTGATATAGTCCGAGAGAAGCAACGGACAACTGCAGGCAGGCCGGCAGGCCTTCAGAACTTCAGTATGCAGGGTCTCTGCCTTGGGAAGCTACTTCGGGAGATGGGCGCTGGGGCTTTTCCCCAGCCTGCTCGCCATGAGCCGCCTCACTGAAGCTCTGTTCAGTGCCCCAGTACGATTCATGTCGGCGTNGGCTTACAAACTTCACCTGTTTGGGATACCAGGAGCCTTGTCGGAGATCTTGGCCACGAGGCCCTCCACCTCTGCCTTCAACTCCGCGGCCATTGCTTCACGCGGAGAACAAAACACTCAAAGGGAGGCTCTGAAGGGGAAAAACAGCTGCACGCCACTCTTTCGTAAGCAACTACCGCGACACCGAG